>VZTE01001930.1:425080-455464 GCA_013397775.1 Eulacestoma nigropectus
CCACCGCCTCGCTCCGCGCCCGACAGCGCCCGCCCCCTCGGCAGGTGCCCGCACGGGCCCGAGAGCATCCCCAAAGAGCATCCCCAGAGACCGTCCTCCGAGGGCATCCTCTCAGCAAGCATCCCCCGAGTGCATCCCCTCCAGAGCATCCCGCCGAGAGCACCCCCCGAGGGCATCCCCCCGAGAGACTTCCCTCCACAGCATCCCTCCATAGCATC
Source organism: Eulacestoma nigropectus (assembly GCA_013397775.1). NCBI lineage: Eukaryota > Metazoa > Chordata > Aves > Passeriformes > Eulacestoma > Eulacestoma nigropectus. The sequence continues at coordinate 425,299 of VZTE01001930.1, forward strand.
CCCCCAGTGCATCACCCCCAGACATCTCCCCCAGATCATCTCCGCCAGCGCTCCGCTCCCGCGCAGGTGTGAGATGGGTGCGGGGCGCGGGCCTCAGCTGCATCCGATCTCTGGATCCAGGAGATGGCTGTGCCAAGCAGCCGATTATCACGGCTGCAAGCAAAGGGAAGGTGACTTGAAGGAACTGGATACTCTTTCCACACAGCATCTTTCAGCATTCCTCAAATGCAGAACATGACCAGGGACCAACTCATGTGTGGCCACTGCAAACACCTCACAGCCCACCCATGCTACAGCAGCTCAGAACACACAGTAAGCCTCACGACCTGGGTTTATCTTTTTCTGGATTTTTCCTTTATTCCAGGCAGTTCACTAATCACTCTATGAATATTGACCCCATCATTCACTGTGACCAACACTTGGAATTAGTCTAGATAGAGGGAAACTCGGATCTCGACACCCATCTGTGCTTCAAAGAGGGACTTTGGGTGACGGTCTAGAGTGCCAGTATAAGGGGGAATGGCTTCCCACTGCCAGAGGGCAGGGTTAGATGAGATACGGGAAAGAAATCCTTGGCTGTGAGAGTGGGGAGGCCCTGGCACAGGGTACCCAGAGCAGCTGTGGCTGCCCCTGGGTCCCTGGCAGTGTCCAAGGCCAGGTTGGACAGGGCTTGGAGCACCCTGGGATAGTGGAAGGTGTCCCTGCCCATGGCAGGGGGTGGAATGGGATGGGCTTTAAGATTCCTTCCAACCCAAACTGTTCTGTAACTCACCCTTAGGTGAGGCCAGAGATGGCTTTGCCAAAGGCTGTGCCCTGTGACAGCTGTGACATTTCTGCTCTGTAAATTCACAAAAGGACTCTGGTTGCCACTACTGCCAAGCTGCTTTCTCAAGTATTAGATTCATTAAAAAATACCATATGTTTTCATAATTAAAATTTAAGTAAATAAAAATAAAAAGAGAAGCTTTACCAAGTAATTATTCCCTGAGATTTCTGAGGTAAAGGAAGCTGACTGTCAGGCAACCATAATTAGTTCTTCTTTTAATTAATTAATTTTTAGTTAAGAATGATTTAAAAAAACCCTCTTTTAAAATAAGGAACCAGGTAGTTATTATCAATAGAATCGCTGATGTTTTATTTTTACAAACCACACTTCACTAATAATTCAGCCTCATGGATGCATTTGATCTTGCAGTGGTTTGCTTTTTGAAGTGTTCAAATATCAGTGATATTTCTAGGACTTGTAATTGTGGCACGAAACACAGATTTGTGTGATGTACAGAAACCCGAATTCCTGAACATTAGTCCTGTATGCTGGGCTCTGCACCTCTCTGCAGATGGAGATTTGGTACACAGAGAGCAGTCTGCAGTTACCAGGAGAAAAGCAGGGAAGGTGAAGAGCTCTGACACCTTCTCCTACTTATTACATAAATTGACCTAGAACTCTCTCCAGCAACGGAAATTCCCACCACCATGTAGAAAAAGGGTAAGATTCAGGCTAATGAGAGGGCTAAATGTAGCTGGCAGCATTTCACTCTGCAGGTGGACAGGAGAAAATGGGGAATATTCTAGAGCTGACCAAACACCAACCCCAAAAGCCACAATCAAGAAAAATATGGGGGGAAAAAAAAGAGAGACTGAATTTCCCCATCTGCCAAGCCTTCTCAGAGGAAAGTGGAACTCTGCACACTCTCAGCTATAGGGAGCATCCCACCCCAGCCTCAGGAGGACACATGAGCACCGCCAAGCTGCACCGGTGTCCCCTGACCCCTTCCGAGGGCTACACAGATGAAACAAGACCTGTTCTCACAGCCGAGTTTGTGCTGTCCGGTGCCAGATGGTGCCCCGGGCTCTTCCTGTGCCCATTTGTCTACTGAAAACTTAGCAATAATTTGCATGTCACAAACCTAATTGTGATCCACTATCAAGCGCTCTGAGTCTGTTGCATGGATGATCTTTAACATTACTAAAATGGAAAGAAAAAGCTTCTTCCCTTCTGCAGTTTGACCTTTTCCACGCTGCCCTCTGCTTGCTCTGTGTCCCTGGCTGAGTGGGCTGGGCAGTGGGGTGGGCACTGCAGGGTCAGGGGCTGCACCGCAGCCGAGCAGTGCCACACCTGCAGGGTGGCGTGGCAGGGCGTGGGCAGCTCTGGGACTGGCCCACAGTCTGACCCAGCACTCCCTGGCAGGTAACAATGGCCCATCCCAGCAGAGGGATGCTCCCCAGCAGACAGAGAACATTTCCTTAGCCATCAGGAGCTGCCATTCCAGGCCTTCCCAAGTGCCAATGACCACAATGGACACACAGCTGGGGAGAGATCCAGTGCCCAGTTCTCCCATGTCCTGTGCTCAAGCAGTCCCAAGCCAGCCCCCTGTCCCAAGCACACGCCTGCTTGGAGAGGAATGCTCAGCGAGCACATGGGGTGGACAGGAATGAAACCCATAGTACAGGCTGACTCACTCTTTGTTTCTGCCATCTATCCAAAGGCCTCAGCCAGTGGGAACAGTCACCTACAAGCTACGTTTCCACAAGGGAGAACATCTTTCCTGTGCAGGTAACCTCACACTGGAACAGGCTGCACAAAGAGGATGTGGAGTCTCCCTCACTGGGGATATTCCAGAACTGTCTGTGGACACAATCCTGTGCCAGGCATTCAAGAAGGACTCTGCCTGAGCAGAAGTGATTGTACCAGATGACCCACTGAGGTCCCCTCCAAGCTTACCCATCCTGTGATAAGCTATTTCACTGGGTTGCCTCTACTATCCTCAGTTTACCCAGAACAGAAGCATGTTATTGATTCTCCTGCTGTCCTGTTTCAGCCTGTGCAAGCCAGCAGACACACAGACACAAGGATGTATTACCAGCACAGCATACTACATCAGAGTGCTTTATTACCAAAGGGCATGGAAAAAGATGAACAGTTACAGTTTTCCTGATTGTTAGATCATCAACCATCATCAGAGCAAGCTGAAAGCAGCTTCACCCTCGAGAGCTGACTGGTATGCAGATGGCATTGGAAATTATAGCACATTTCAACTAAGAGGCAGTGAAGGTGCTACCTCAGACAGTGACCTTAATCAAGCCTTTGACTCAGAGAACTGCTCTTTGCAGGAATGAAAGCTCATCCCCTGGGTGAAGTTCTCTCTCCATGCACGGCGCTGAATGAGGCACACGTCGCCCCAGAGCACAAATGGGTGTTTCCACTTGACAAGCAGATTAACACAGGTCTGTCTTTGACTCCCCTCACTTCTGGCAGGAACAGTCAGTCACTCACTGACACAGGGCAGGACAGATTGTCCCAGTTAAGAGCTAGTGTTAGTCTTAAAAGGGAGAAAAACAACCATTTTCTCTTAATAACAGCCATTATTCTCTTTCTGTGTTTGTTAGTTTTGAGTGAGGAAGTTCAGTCCAGTTTGACCAGCTTGACTTTCAGGTTCTCAGATACCGAGAAATTTTTTATTTGTTTAAAATAAATGCCTGCAGGGGACCGTGGAAGCCTCTATGGCCTCCAGTTTTCTATTAACTTGGTTTTTTATATAATTTATAACCTGACTGAAATCAGGTCAAATACCTGTTGAGAGCTACTTTCAGTTGCACCCAGGGTACGCTCTTACACCTGCACACCTGCTATGGGCCGTAGTGTAGTGTTATGTAGTAACTGTGTTTTCTTTGAAAGAACAGTAATGATCATTTAAAAACCCAGTTTCACAGTATATTCTCCATTAGGTCATCTGTGTTCTGTTCTAACAATTTGTTTATAGAGACAATATAGATACAGTAGTCCAAGTAGCACAGAATCCTAGAATCCTAGAAGGATCCAAGCTCATCTCATTCTTACCCCCTGCCATGGGCAGGGACACCTTCCACTATCCCAGGTTGCTCCAAGCCCCATCCAACCTGGCCTTGGACACTTCCAGGGATCCAGGGGCAGCCACAGTTTCTCTGGGCACCCTGTGCCAGGGCCTCCCCACCTTTATAGTAAAGAACTTCTTCCTAAGTATAAGCTGATCTCAAGTTAATGGTTGGACTTGATGTTAAAGGTCTTTTCCAACCTTAATGACTCTGATTCTATGATTCTAAATAATTGAGTTAATACAAACTAATCACAAAGGCGTAAAAAAGCATCTCTGTATGTCAAAATGATGGATGCAGTTGGCAAACTCACCTTGCAGGTCAGGGAGCCAGGCAGCGGGGATGGGAAGGTGTGTGCCACCCTCCTCAGGAGGGGCTGAGCTCTGTTTATCTTTGTTTGCCCCGCAGTGTGACACTGGTACAACACATCATTCTAACATGCATGACAAGCTTAGACTGAAAAAATGTTCCATGTTTTTAATTCCTGCAGATTTTAATAGGCATAACAATATGCCATCACATTACCTCTCAGGTTCCTTAAATAAACCAGCTTAATGGTGCTGCTCAGAAGTTAATGGGCAGTATCTTCATTGCTGTATGGATTTATGAGGTGTGACCGCTGCTCCCCAGCCTAGGAGCCAGCTGTGCCCAGGGAACTGTGTTCAGGCCTCCCTGAAGGGCAGCTTAGTCAGCAAAAATACAGTTATTTTATAGTTCTATGATTTACATCAAGCATCATCTCTCCATGCCACTTCATGAAGGTGAGGTTTATTTTTCAGACAGGCAGCCTGTCACCTTTCCCACCCCAAATCTGACCAATGATGAATAGTTGTTTTAAAATTACTGCATAATTCCAAAGTTTGTATTTAATTATTTATCTGCTTTTCTTTGCCAGAAAACAATGGCTTTCAGCCTGGCATAAACCCAGATGAATGACCCAATTAATTTCCCAATGCTCCTGCGTGGCCACAGGGATTGCAAGAGTTCAAAGAGCAGACTGGGTTTTTTGAAAACCTCTTCCACTTCTTGTGCCGTTTCCTGCTATGATCCCTCAGGTACCTTTATAATGAAAACAAAATAGATGGAAAGAGCAATGTAAGAATTAGATCAAAACAAGGAACAGAGCAAAATAGACCAAACCAAGGAGTTGAATGTGACACTTAATAGCACAGTTAGGCCTTTCCAAAATGTTAATGTTTAAGTTGAGCAAGTGAATAGCCTTTACTTTTTATTTTTAGCATGAAGCTGTATTTTATCAAAGAGCCCATCTAACACATTGTGTTGCAAAATAGGCAGATTTAAGACATAATGACAGTGCCATTATTCTTCCTAACATAAAAGATGGGGCATAAGTCCTTCTAACTTTAATAAGAACATCTGCTGATCTCATCTCCATGCAACGCTGCCTGTTATACTGAGCTCTTTGATCCTGGCTTTTCCATGAACTGAAGAAGTGGTGAGAGCACAAAACCTCAGCACAAAACCCTCCCTCCATGCAATGTGCATTTAGGGAAGGGCTCCTGTCACAAACGAGTCAGAACCAGTGCTGTGCTGCGAGGATCGCGCCCATTTGCCCAACTGGTTCCAGTGACTCCGAACACACCATTGTGAGGAGCAGTCAAAGTCACAAGTACCTCTACTATGGCATTAACCTGAAGTTAAAACAATGCTTACAAAGGTTAACCACTTAAGTAATATGGAAACTGTGTCACACACGGATGGCAACAAAAGACCTGAGGAGTCAACGCCTGTGCTCCAAACAGCCTTCATCCTCCACCCTCCTCATGAGAGCCTCCTGTTTAGTACACTGACACTTCATTTTTAACCTTCATCCTCCACCCTCCTCATGAGAGCCTCCTGTTAAGTACACTGACATTTTAAAGTACTTTTAAGTAAGCAGCAAACACCGCTGGCTTCCTGAGGGGAGTCACCACATGGACATGCAGACCTCCAAGTCTGTTTAGGGGTCACAGCAAGGACAAGGAACTTTTTGCAGTCCCGAGGTGACTGAGATATCTGAGATACATGACCAGGCCTTTCAGTCCCGACTGCTCTGCTGGCATGCTAGGGCATCACTGGAAAGCAGGCAGTACAATCGGGGTGAAGAGGTCCATCCATAGACTCAGTGCTCGGACATGGAGTGTGGGCTATGGAGGAGAGGTGGCCTTGTGTCATCTCATGCAGTCATGCAGTTGCTCGGTATAATCTTGCTCTTCTCTCTGCTGGATCCCCTGCATACATCTGAAAGTCATAGAATCAGTAAGGCTGGGAAAGCCCTCTAAGGTCATCAAGTCCAACCATTAACCCAGCATTGCCTTGTTCACCAGTAACCCAAGTGCCACATCTACACATCTGTTAAATCCCTTCAGGGATGATGATTCTACCATTGCCCTGGGCAGCCTGTGCCAGAGCTGGACAACTCATTCAGTGAAGAAATTTTCCCTGTTCCCCAATCTAAACCTCCCCTGGGGCAACTTAAGGCTGCTTCCTCTTGTCCTGTCACTTGTTACTTGGGAGAAAAGAACCCCCCCCCTGCCTGCACCCTCCTGTCAGAGAGTTGCTGAGAGTGAACAGGCCCCCCCCGCCATGAGCCTCATTTTCTCCAGGCTAACTCAATTTAAGCTGCATCATTCTTTTGGGCAGAGCTACATGTGTGGTTTTTTTTCTTGTAACAAGAATTAGTGGAGAGACACTGGACACAGCCACTGGTACACGTGTGTTACAGAGTCACAGCCAGCTCTGAATTGCTTTAAGAGCTCCTAATAGAATTTTGCTCTTACTCTTATGCCTTGTAGAATAACGCTCCAGAAGAATGTTGATATATTACCAGTTTTCAGTATTTGATGAATATGTATGGCACATTGCTATGTCAACATTTTCCTTCTCATCTGTCAGTCCAACACAACAAAAAAGAAATTGAGAAATACTATGGTGTAAAGAAGCCGCAACTACCATTTCTGGTTCCCAAGAGGAAGCCAGAAAATCCATTGAAGACACCTCAGACCACAGACAATAGATTCCAGGACTGAGTCCTTTGTTCTTTTTCCTTCTCTACCCTGACAACAGCAAAAGGCTGCACACGAATCCTTGACCTCTCTACTCTGCCTAGACAGTTGGCAGCCTGCGTGAGGAAGGGCTTAGGAAGAGCCTTTGAGACCTCTTAGTTATGACATACCTCCAAAAATAAAAGCAACATATCTCACTTTGGGTACCAAACACCAAGGTCTGGAGTTCAGGTTCAGATGTTAAAATTCAGTATTTTGAAAACATCAGATACCATTCACTGGACAGTAGTATCTGTCTGGTAATTTAGAATAAGTAAAATGTTGGACAAACATACAAAACTAAAACCCCATAAGATTTGAAGAGCAACTAATTTATACTTAACAACAGGTAGTTTAGATGACAAGTGAGTGAAATCGGTGTAATGGCCTGAATTTCCAGGTAGGCTTTAAGCACAAGTGCTATGTCTGAGCCAAGGTCCCAGTTCTGGTTTAATTCCACTGACTGGCCATTGATTTAAATGAAGGCAGGATCAGCATGCGATATAATAATTTCCCTGCATAACTGTGGATCTGCTCACTGTCCCTGTGCTTGCTGAGTAAAAACGTGCATTCAAAGAAATGTGAGGTCTCCCACCCAGATACATCCCAAAAATCTGCAAGGGAAATTACAACATGATTTTAAATCTGGAAAAGAAACAAAATGTGACATAATTGTACCCATCTCTCATCCCATATATCATAAATTCAAAGGTCCTAAGCCCATATTCTAACTTTTTTTTTCTAAATTAACACACTATTTATTTTATTGCTTTTAAGAGAAGAAGAGATAATTACCAAAGTCATTAGCAGCTAGGCACCAGCATCTTGCTCATTAGAATTTATGGTACACTTTTGGGTTTACTTTCTGGGCAGGGATTTGGCCTATTTTCAAGACATGGGGGACAACCGGTTGTGTAATTGAAGAGTAAGTTTACAAAACGATGCATGTGAGAGCCAAAATCACTAAGCTCCACCAAGTGGCATAAGAGAGAAGGTGTTGCCATAACGTCCAAGCAGCAGAATGGTTTCAGAGGAACTGATCTCCCTTTATGCTGCCATAATTAGGTGTGCAGACACCAATGTTCTCTAATGTTTTGCCCTTTGTTTGTTTTTAAGGGGACCATTACATGTCATATAACATGTTTTAAATTCTGAATTTGACATGGGAAATAAGCCAGATATGCTTTGGTGTGCCCAGAGCACAGAGGGAGAGAGCCCACTGGGAGAATACAAGCAGCAGTTACTGTGCAATTCCCTGACTGCACTGGCATGATGGAGAGCGTGGTGGCAGGAAGAGTGAAGCCACCACTGCAGCCATGAGGCATCTCAGGGTGCTGGCTGGTAATCACATCAGTCTGGGACTGTTGGGATGGTACCAAACAGCCGGGGAGGGAAGGAAGGAAAAACTGAGAGGAAAAAACCCTCAACAAAATCAGCCCCAAACAAAAAAGAAACAGTGAAAAAAATGCAGGGTAAAGCACATGAGAAAAACAGGTAGTACCATCTTACAGTATGGATGTTAGGGTTAGGAACTACTACAACCAAATTTGGATGTCCCTTTTAAGCAGAAAAGCCCATAAGTAACTCACTGTTCTCTCACGATTTCTCTTCTCAGGAAGCAGGTCTTTGCCATCAGCAAAAATGTTGGAAACACGTTAGAAAACAGCCTCAAGAGATTTGATGCTTTTTAAAGGAGAGTCTAAGAGCTATTGAGACTTGTGCACAGAACTTGTATGAAATGGGAACACTGAGAGGTAGAAAACCCCTGGATGACAATGTGATAACCTGAAGGAATTGGATTCCCTGTTCTCCTCTCCAGATGCCTGTTGACTCTTGAAGTCAAAGTTATTTTCTGAGTTGGGATAACTAAACCTTTTTGCCGACACATTTAAATTCTTATTCCATGTAACATCTTATCTAACAAACCATGGCTGTCATGGCACGAAGCTGTGCCAGGGCAGGTTTGGGTTGGATATTAGGGAAAGGTTCTTCCCCCAGAGGGTGCTGGGCACTGCCCAGGCTCCCCAGGGAATGGGCACGGCCCCGAGGCTGCCAGAGCTCCAGGAGCGTTTGGACAGCGCTGCCAGGGGTGCACAGGGTGGGACTGTCGGGGTGTCTGTGCAGGGACAGGGGTGGGACTGGGTGATCCTTGTGGGTCCCTTCCAGCTCAGGAGATTCTACGGCTGTATGATTCTATGTTTCAGCAGTGTCTTCCTAGTCAGACCAGAATGACTAAACCTCAGTTAAACCCTGCAAGCTATCTAAAAATAATGTTAGATTTTAATCTTTGCTCAAGATAATTGAAGGTATTTTTCTCCCTCTCACATATTACTTGTCTCAGTAACGTCAGGACTGACATTAAAAGAGAGCTTCCCTAGCACAGAGGAGAAGCTATTACTATGTTCCCAGGCTTTAAAGATGAATGCCTTTTAATATAAAAGTTTCCTAGCAACATGTGTTCTCAGCCCAGAATGTATTCCAGAGGCAGTGATGCTTTCAGTGTTGTCTCTGTGTCTCCGTCTGAAGCAGCCACTGTGCTCTGCTGCCATTCCTGCCTCCACAACCCACAGTATTACAGAACAGCGGTCTCCTTTTCCCAGGTTCAGCTTCTCACTGTCTCCCACTTTGGTCTTACACATGAAAATATCTACCCACCCTTGTCTAGTGATGTGTATCTGTTGCTTTTCTTCAGCATTCTGAGGAAGCATCTCCTTTTTCCTCACTGAATATCAGTTTCCTGAGTATTTCTGGCTCTCACATTACTTAGACTGCACATGCTCCAAACTAGGCAGCTCTTTTATCTGTGTTTGGAGAGCTGTGGACAGCTGAGGGATGGTCCTGGACCAGCGCCAGCACCTACTCGCCCACAGCAGCACACTTTCCAGCATTGGGCATGACCACAGAGCAAGAGCAGGGAGCAGGAGCACCTTCCACATCAGGAACTGCATCCCACAAGAGAAATAAACATGGAAAAAGGCTTATCAAACCTGATTTTTTATATGATTGAGGAAGAAGAAGGAAAGGAAGAAGGAAAGGAAGAAGGAAGGGGGAAAGGGTTATCCTGTAGCTCCTTTTAAAGGGAATCATCATCCAAAGGGTTATGCCAGGCCACTGAGTCTTGAGGAAAATCCTTTTGAGTGTGGGTGTGGAGGCTCAGGTCTATGGCAAAAGGTTCTTCTTCCCAGGAGCAGATCCTGACCAGACCACTGCCCTCTCTCTCCCAAGATTCCCCTCTCACGACCAGGGCTCTCCAAGTGCTGAGAGAAATGACAGGGGAGGGCACAGGTAGGGAGATGGGATGCTGGGGAATTAGTGAAGCTCAAGAGGAAAAAAAATCCCACCCCTGACTATTTCTTGGAGGAATTGGGCCCAAATGCCAGGACTGTAAACTGCAAACAGACAACTGTCTCCCTGGCAACCTGAAAAAATACTAGAAATAACAGTAGTGTGTACTGCTCCTCCCCTAGGAGCAGGGAATGCCAGCAGACAGGCATGTTTAGGGATGAGAGAAATTACACAGCCTCAGAGGGAACAGTGCCTTCCTCACACTGAGGTGCAGCTGGTCCTCAGCAGCTGAAGGGTGGATGTCACAGAATCATGGAATCACAGACTGGTTTGGGTGGGAAGGCACCTTAAAGCCCATCCAGTTCCACCTCCTGCCATGGACAGGGACACCTTCCATTGTCTCAGGGTGCTCCAAGCTCTGTCCAACCTGGCCTTGGACACTGCCATAGATGGGGCAGCCACAGCTTCTCTGGGCACCCTGTGCCAGGGCCTCTCTCCTGAGCTCTCTGTAGCTTGGGCTGGAAGTGCAGCCCTCGCTGGCTTCCACAGCTCCCAGGAACATCTGAGGATGTGTGGCATTAGGAACTATACAATGTGCGAAGGGCAAATAATCCAGATCCCAAAGGAACATTAGCTTTGCTCTGAGCACTTGTTGGTCTCAGAGGAACAGGAGGGCAGTGGGATTTCGGACAGTTCCTTGCTAAGTCAGGCTGTTCCAGCCCTAACTACAAGGAGGCAGGCTGCTAGCGAACACTCTACACAGCAGCATCTAGGAGCAACATCTGAGCTCTTTTGTGATCCCTTTCTCAGTTATTTACTGCAAAAACATACTAATGCAGTTTTGCAAACACAAGGCTATGCAGAAGCAGCTGAGATACCACACTGTCAGTGGTTTTGTGATACAGCATTTTCTTTAATGCATCCCTCAACAGCAGGTTACAAGACTGAGTTAGAGATGCTTCAAAGAACATTACTTTCAGTTTACTCAGTTCCGACATGGAGAAGTTCATCTGTAACATCACAGAATACATCTCAATTCCTTCACTTCACAGCAGATCTACTGTGGCCCATCCCATTAAATGAAGGTGCCTCAGACCAGCTCTGCCAGCTCTGGACCCTGCAAGGTGCCACAGAGAACACAAAGCCAGGAGTCAATCCCTGGCCCACAGAGCTCTCTGCCAGGGGCTGGACAGGCTTTGGAGTTGCCTTAGGACAGCTAGGAAACCTTCTTTGGGTTTGTCTATTACACAGGTGGTCCTGATGCTGTAGGGAATATACTCTATAAAGTAACCTGCTCTCGTTAGCAGCCACTTAATTTTTGCATATTATGAGATCTCTAGGCTGAGGAGCCAAAGCTGCCCAGAAAAATTCTAACACATAGTTTCTTGCAAGGGGAGCCAGGACCCCACTCCAACTGCTTTGAGAATTCATACACCTGCATCAGAGATTTCTTCCACCGGCCAATAAGGACGTGAGTCCCTTTTCTTTGATTAGGGCTAATGTGAAGCAGAAATAGCTTTAGAGGAAAACTCCTCTTTGTGCATGGGGGCTGGTGGAGGAGAGAAAGGCTCTTCATTTCCCTTTGACCCCAGAAATCAGCCCCCAGAAACCTCCATTTGGGAGCCAGTGCCTTGCTGAGCACAAATTCCTTGATACTGAATGTTACCAATCCAGCAGCATTCTCACAAGAGACAGATTTGGACTTGGCAAAGAGGAGGCATAACTGGGATTCCTCTGCTGAATGTCAGGGGTGTCTCACCCTCTCCCTTCCTCTCCCAGGGGACCGGGCTGCAAATGGACTCCTGGAGAGTCTGTATTTTTCTTGTTTCTGCTAATCCTGGGATAAAAGGGATAATTTTGGTTCTTGCTATGGGAGGAAAATATTCAGATAACCTTTACAGTGTTAATTGCAGCACACACAACCCAAGCTTAAGCCATATGTTTTCATTTGGCTCACAGAGCACACTTTGCACACTCTCCTCTCTCCTTATCAGGTTCTACATCTGATGCACTTTATTTATAGACATCTGCCTTTCTCAGGCAGCAGCTCTGGCTCTTACTCTCCACAGCTCCCTGACAAGAGGCTGGAGCCAGGGGGTCTCTCAACCTCTTCTCCCACATAAAAAGTTATAGGACGAAAGGAAACACCCTCAGGTTCCACCAGGGCAGGTTCAGGCTGGATATCAGGGAAAAAAAAATCACTGAAAGAGTGGCAAAGCATTGGAACAGCCCTGAGACATGGTGGAGTCCAGGGCTGTCCAAAATAAGAGCAGACATGACACTTTGCAATGTGGTTTAGTGACCATGGTGGGATTTGGCTGAAGACTTGATAATCTTGGAGGTCTTTTCCAACCTTAATGATTCTATGATTCTTCAAAACCATGAGTGCTACAGCTTCTATCCTGTACCAAATGCTAAACGAGCAAAGGAAAAATGCTCTGCAGCCCCGGAGTGCTGCCCTTCACATCTTACCAAAGTCACAGTAGTACAACAGCTGGAAAAAATGGAATCCTACTGTACCCTAAGTTCATAATCCTCTTCTGCTTCTTTAAGTGTGCAAGTAGCCCAGAACCCCAGAATGGTTTGAGTTGGAAAGGAACTCAAAGCCCATCCAGTCCCACCCCTGCCATGGGCAGGGACACCTTCCACTGTCCCAGGATGCTCCAAGCCCCGTCCAGCCTGGCCTTGGACACTGCCAGGGACGGGGCAGCCACAGCTTCTCTAGGCATCCTGTGCCAAGGCCTCACAACCCTCACAAGGAAGAATTTCTCCCTAATATCTAATCCAAATCTACCCTCTCTTAGCATAGACATGTTTCCCCTTGTCTTATCACTATCTGCCCATGTAAAAAGTCACTCTCCATCTTTTTTATAAGCCCCCTTGAGGTACTTGAAGGATGTATCTGCTCTGTTTCATTCATGCAGGTGTAAAAGAATTCCTTCATAAACACAAACTTCCTAAATTCATAATAAGCTGTTATCATACATACTATTAATTCTCTGCTGTAAATCCATCCTCTGGATCTCAGCCAGGTACCCAACACTCCCAAGAACATATCTTCAAAATTCTGCTAACATTTAGATCTTTTAAAATGAACTTCTGAAAGCAGGACAGATGATGTAGCTCCCAAACCAGCCTTCCAGGGCAGAGTGAGGTGTCTCCTGGCACTTCCAAGCTTTCAGTACTACAGAGTTGTGGCAGCTGCTCAGAGGGGACCAGTCCTGCTTGGGCAGCAACCATGGGCCCAGCACCGAGGGCCAGAGAGACCAAAAGGTATCTGCCAATTTTCCTTCCTGCTTGGTACCACTCTTATCTCATAAAAAAATTGTGCCTAAAGTCCAATTTCTGATCTCAGTTTTGCTGTCCAGGCATATACACTTAATTTCCTGATCCTGACTTTTTTGCGGATTCTTGTTCTTTCTTAGCTTCACATTTTTAAGGCTTCATTTCTTTTTGCTTGTAAAATGTGTTGCTCTAAAAAAAACCACTGCGATGAACTAGAGGAGGAACACCTGTATTCATAATACCCATTTTCTTTACAGTTTTACACAGTCTTGTAAATTTTTTTGGAACAGCTATTTAATGCTGTTCCTGCTCTCTGCAAATAAACGAGATGATGGCAAAACACTCCGAAACTTCAGTGGGAATAGAGGGGACTACCACTGTGATGAGACTGCTGTAAATCCTGAACTTCATAAGCACACTGGGCTGTAGCCGTTTGAGGAACCGTTTTGCTCATTCCAGCAGACCATACTGTCATTATTAGTCAGAGCAGTTATTCCTTCCCCATGGGGCTGGAAAACTGTAAATAGCAAAAAGAATAAGAATAGGCAGCAGTCAAGCAACAGAATATTAAAAAGGTCATATGAAGTGCACAGCACCAAAATAATGGAATGGCTGTATTAGAGGGTGGAATTCTGATTATAGCCTCCCAATTCTAAGCTAATATTAGCACGGAAAACTAGCACAGAACATGAATTTGGAAATAAGAACTGTTTAAAAGACAGGGTTTTCTTCAATACTCAAATTCCTTTTCTGAATATCAGCTAAATTCTGTGAGCTTTATCATCCTTTCACCGGAGGTTTTAACGATGGTCCATTATATGAGAATGCAGCAGAATGAAGAAAAGCCTCAGTTGTTCTCCTTGACCCTCCACTCCCATTTCCCATGACATGTGCCTCCCTCAGTGGCTGACACCCAGGCTCTGTGGAGCTCAGCAAATCCTGTGCATCCCCCTCAAACATGAGAACACACCCAGCTCCTCGCTGGCACAGGACCAATCCATACTAATCATGGGTGCAACCCCGGGGAAAGAGTGGAAGAGGGAGATACATAATTGCATGCTGGATGAGAGATCAATGGCTCCTGAGCCCATCACCCTGGGAGACGCGACCAAGCTGCTGAGTCATCAATTGTTTCTGATGCTGTGCAGCGTCTGCTGTTCCTGAACACCAGAGTGGCTTCAGGCACCTAGCACAAACTCAGTGATTTCTTCCATCACCCTCCTGGAAAGGAAGCCAGTTTTCAAAGACTTCAAAATCTCTGCTATTTCCATAACTGTAAGCATTGGTTTGCTTCTAGGATTTTCATCTAAAAACTATATATAACCTTTCAGGGCTTCTGTCAGAACACCAGAGAGAGGGAGAAATCTGTGTTGCTACTGGAGACCAAAGCGAGGAAGGGATAATGGCTTCTGGCAGGACCAGCTGACAGCACACAGCAAGCACAGCTCTCAGCTGGAACAACAGGCATCACCTGAATGTCACCTTTCAGCTGGGCAAAGCACATTGGTACAGCTAAGTTGAATTAGACAGGGAAAAGAAGTGTGTGGCTTTCACAATTAAATGCCCGAGCAACAGGTTCAGGGAACTGTGAGCACATCACTGGGAATGAATGAGGGGCTGGTGTGCTTCAGTGCACACTGGAAACTTAAATCTGCAATTTCCATTACACTGGTAATGAAAGGATGTGAGGGTGGGGAGGCCTGGCACAGGTTCCCAGAGAAGCTGTGGCTGCCCCTGGATCCCTGAAAGTGTCCAAGGCCAGGCTGGACGGGGCTTGGATCACCCTGGGATAGTGGAAGATGTCCCTGCCCATGGCAGGGTGGAATAAAATTGTCTTCAAGGTCCCTCCAACCCAAACCATTCTGGGATTCTATGATATGTAATAAACTGCAAATAGGGTGACAGTTTCTAGAGGGTGCATGTGCTGTCCTGTGACAAACCAGGAGCTGAGGGTGGCTCAGCACTTCACCTGGGCACAGCATCGCCTAAATCTGGCTTCCAACATGCTGGTCCTACTCTTTCCTGCCAGGGAAGTCACTTCTTGGCCATGCATCAGGTCATGCATCAGAGAGGCACTCTAATTATTTTTTGGCAACTTTTGACAACAGGGCACAGAGCATTTTTTACTGCATTTCATTACAAGTTTGGACAAATTTGAATAACAAAATCTTTTGTACAAATTTATATCTGTTGTACAGACAGACTTACAAAGCTTTGTCAGAGCTTTGCAGAAAATATTTGCTAAAAATTAAATAAAACCAGTTAATAAAATATTTTCATCATTATTTTAAAGCAAAATTCTCACTTCTCCCCTTTGTGCAATATCCTGTTACAGCTGGATCTTTTTCTATTTCTATTTTTTTGTGGGGCAGAATTGCACTCCATAAGGCAGTAAAGTAATACCTCACTAGGGAATTCTTCAAGCTCATTCTTTTAAGCATTAATATTTTCTAAAGTGTTATTCTATTTTTACCAATAGACTCCAACTTCTATAAGTAATTGAAAATCTATCTGTGTTCAGTAGATCAAACATGCCTGATCTGAACCACGGGGGAGCAAAAATAAACCTTTATCCTGTGCACTGAAATCCTGATGCCTGAATTCGGCTCTTTCCAGTGATCTTGCAGATTTTATAGCACAATTAACTATTCAGTGCCAAATTTTGCTATTGGGTTCAGATCCATTTGGTCTAATTACTAAATAAGAGAAACATTGGAACAATAAAAGATCCGTTTCAAGAGTGTGCTATTTAAATACATCTGCTTATCCCTAAGATTGTTTATACCAAGGATATAATAGAATTAGTGCAGTAGACACCAGGGGCTGTATCACAGCAAGGAAACCACCAGTGCTTGGGAATGCATTTTCCCAGCGTGAAATATATATAGAGATAGATAGATAGATAGATAGATAGATAGATAGATAGATAGATAGATGGATGTATATATATATACATACACACACACACACACACACATAACCCTATCCTTCCCAAACACGGCAGCTGTGGGGACCTCCAAAGCTGGAAGAGCAACAAAGGGAGCAGAGGTTCTGGGAGTGCCATGGACAGTGACAGCACCAGCAAAACCATAGAATCATGGAATCTTCTGAGCTGGAAGGGCCATAGAGTCCAACTCCTGGCCCTGCACAGACACCCCACCCTGGGCATCCCTGGCAGCGCTGTCCAAATGCTCCTGGAGCTCTGGCAGCCTCGGGGCCGTGCCCATTCCCTGGGGAGCCTGGGCAGTGCCCAGCACCCTCTGGGGAAAAACCTTTCCCTGATCTCCAATTTAACCCTCCCCTGGCACAGCTCCAGCCATTCCCTCGTGTCCTGTCCCTGTCACAGGGAGCAGAGATCGGAGCTGCCCTTGCGCTGCTCCTCGGGAGGAGCTGCAGCCCCCGGTGAGCTCTGCCCTCAGTCTTCCCTTCTCCAGGCTGAACAGACCAGGTGCCCTGAAATGCTCCTTGTACATTCCCTCCAGATCCCTTACCATCTTCACAGCCCTCCTTTAGACACTTTCTAACAGCTTTATTAAAAATCATCACACGGTGTCTCTCTGACACGGGCTAAGAGATCACAGCAACAGAAATCTCCTCATGAAAGGCAGATGTCCTAAAGGCACTCAGCCTGCTTTTATCAACATTCTCTGAAACGCTTTGCCAGCATTTCTGTAGGTAGTTGTGCACTATCAGCCTTTGTTTTATCAAAGAATGACACAAGCTCTGCAAAGCCGCCTGCCCAGGGCAAGGCTGGGCTGCGATGGCTCTCACAGCCCAGGACAAGAGACAGCAGCCAAGGCAAAACCTTCTGCAAGTACAAGGCTGCATTTAATGTCTCTTCCAATATCTTAAAATAGCTCTATTTGCTTTTCTTTTGTCATGACACTTTCTTCACTCACAGGCTGGAGCAAGAGTATTTTCTCACTTGATTAATGTCCCCCTAGCAAAATGACTTATAAATAGATATGGAGCGAGTGCTGCTGAAGTGTCGAGGGCTTGAGCCTGTCTACCACTTTGGGTTTCATAACCATGAACATGCTGCTTTCCAAGACTTAGCCCTCCTCTTTGCCATTCTTCTGACTCAAAAATAGGCCTGTGTTAGGTTTTTTCATAACCACCATATGGTGCCTAGAAAACCTTTGGTACATTTGCAGTTCCCTGGGGCCTGCTCTAGATTTAACAAGTAGATTTCTGAGGATGGCAATCATTTATGGCAGCTCAAGCAATTTTTAGAGGTGTTTTTTTACACCTTTTCTAGTGTTTAATGTTTGTCCAGCAAAGAGCCAGCATCTGAAGACAAGTGGCTCCTCAGTGAAACTGTGTATTGTCTTTTCCATACACCAGATTTGACGCCTCTTGATTTAAAACACTCGCTCCTGCAATAAAAGTACACAGAAGTGCAAGATTTCTCTTCAGGTCTCTAAGCACATCCCCTCTAACCCATACATTTCCTGCCTGCCATTTGTCCGGCTTATCTCTTACCTGCTTTTCTCAGTACTTCTTATTTAAACAATCCTTTTGCAAACAGAATTGGAAGTTGCGCTGCAAGTGAGGCTGTGATGTGGATCTCAAATAGGATGTAGTTACATTTGCTGTGGTATTTATCTAGATTATTATCCATCTTCTCACATTTTATGACATGGCCACAGCTACACTCTGATCAGCTTCCTTTAATTTCATCCCTGCAAAGTCTAGAGATGCTTCAAGTTTCTTTTCCATTGTGGGGTGCTTTTTATCAACCCTAAATTTTATCTATTTTGTGGCTTGGTTGGTTAGGTTCATCTGAAGTATTTAGGTTTTATCTTTTAAACTAAATTTCTCCTTGAAAACTGTAGTATGAGTCACATTTACTGCCTTGCCCTCTTTGCTTTAACGCCTTCTGCAGATTCTTCTGTTCCAGAGATGAGAATAATTAGTACCCACTCTTAATTTTATAGTTTTGGAGTGTACTATTTTTGCTAGAATGAATATTCCCCTTCTTCTGAATGCGTTTTAAGACAGCTGGAGGTAGGTGACTTGATCTGAATAAATTAACAACTAAACTTCCCTACAGAACAGACCAAGATGTACTCTGATGAGTTAACTCATTATTTCCCATTTTTCTCTGGAAGCTGGTTTTGACCCCCACAATGGAAACAGAAATATTTAAGAGTAATCATACAAGTCACCTTCTTTAAACCACTGAGGTCTCAGGGACATGCTCCAGATTTTGCTGGCAGTTTGTTTTGGGGAGACTTCTGCCCAATTTATCACCCAAGGCCTTAGATCAGCATTTTTCCAAGTAGCTAACATGTAGCTGTCATTAATTACAATGTAAATAAGAATAAATGAGATTGCACTTCATTATGAAAATTCGTTAGAACAAATACAGCAGCCTGAATTTACTCCACGGTGGATGTAATATAACCCCCAAAAGCCAAATGAGTGCCGTGCTGGAAATTAACTGAGTGCTCTCATAAGCATGGACTTACTGGAATAAGTCATTGGAAGCAGGTGCTTTTAGACTAGACCCATTAGACTCTGGAATTTTCATTAAACACATTTCAGACGTTAGCTAGGAGAACAGCTCGGCAGATCATCTCCTCTGGCTCAGTTAATTACTGTGACTTTGAGCTACATAGTCAGTTTCAGACTCATGTGGAGTTAAAAAACCTTTGGTCAAGCTTTTTAGTGGGTCATTATTTCTGCTGTCAGAAGGGACATACCTTACCAAAGAGAGACGGCTCGAGTGCAGCTGCAGAGAGTTGTTGTTTTCCGCTACGGCTGGATAAAGATCCACACCATCCAAAAACACTTTCTGATGCCAATAACACAAATAAAGTACGTAGTGCACCACACTTCCAACAGCCTCCTGCTTTCAGCAGTCCTCCAGGTTGTTGTATGTTTTCATTAGGGCTTCACTGCCATGCAACTCTTTTCGTAACTCATATTAACTTTGTTCAGACCTTCCTTCTGCAATAAAAACGAGTTTCTTCCAAAGAAGACAACTCAATGGCAAGAGGTAATGGACCAGGCAATGTCTGTTACATACCATGGCCAAGCTGTGAGGGAAGCCTGGTTTGAGGCCCATTTCAGTGAGCTGTGCTTCCCTTACCTGCACGTTCCCTTCAATGCATGTTCATGTTCTGAACACAAGATGTGAAACAGCTGGATAAGACGTGCACATCAGGTGAGGGTGCTGCGTGTCTGGAGTGGCAGCAGTGGTTAATACCTCAGCTCCCTTACCTTTTCTGGGAGCTGAGATACACGGAATCTGAGACAGACCTGGAAAACCTTATTAAAAAACATGATAGCAAAAAAATGCAAATATGTAAGAAAACCATAGTTTGATGGTAGTGGCTGCCCAGTTTTGTGACGCTTGGGCTAATGAAGATATGGGTTGGAACTAGGTGATCTTTAAGGCCCTTTCCAACCTAAATCATTCTGTGATTTTATGATTCTATGTCTTTTGTCACAGCTGTAAACCAAGTAAAACCAAGCCAAGTATCATGGCACTAACCAGCTGAGTGATGATAAAGTCAATTTTAGAATATTCTCTTCTTTATTATGAAAAGAATACTGTATTAGTATGCACAAGATAGTAAAGCAAAGCTGTCTTTATCAAAAACTAAGCAAGGGCTTCTTGTTATATTTAGACTAGACCGAGAGAGAGAGAGAGGGTTTCTGCCTATTTTTATTATATTATTTTACACTGGATGCATTTTTAACAATAATAGGACACCCTAGGAAGGATGCGA
Organism: Eulacestoma nigropectus; assembly: GCA_013397775.1. Lineage (NCBI taxonomy): Eukaryota > Metazoa > Chordata > Aves > Passeriformes > Eulacestoma > Eulacestoma nigropectus. Next base: position 445,502 of record VZTE01001930.1, read on the forward strand.
AGACCTGTCAGTGGTTTTCACTGAATGCTGTGACATTTCCAGAGTACTCTGAATGATTCAAATAATGAAGAAATGTAATAACTTCTGGATAAAACCCCTGTTGGATAGTCACTAGCTGAATATTGCTTAAACACCTTTTGGGTGTTAAATTGTCTCAGAAGGGAAGAAGAGAGGAGTGATTTTGTTACATTCCCACCCTGCCCAGCCAAGGACTGGATGAGATCCATTTGCTTAGAGAAAAACAAAAGAAAAAAATTTTAAAAGGAAAACAAAAAGCTTTTGGGTCATAAATTCTGATTCAGCATAACTTAACAGTGTTTATTCACGTCAGTCAGAATGTATTAAAACAAGCCACTGCCATGAACAGCGCAACACTCACCACTTCAGGATGGTTGCACTTCCCAAGGAAATTAAGGCCCCATGCAGCTTTACCTGGATACATCATTCTAAGAATCCAAAAGGCCTTCCATTCCATTAGGGCAAATTTAAATACATGTTTCTTCTTATCGTTTCTTAAAACCAAATACATTTCACCTTTTGTGCAAACTCAAAAGGTTACAAAGGCATGGGATGGTTTTAAAGAATTGCAGCAGGTTTTCCTAGAGGCACAAATTTTCCACATCTGGATCAACTCTTTTAAAGTTTTTAAATGACAGATTTAAAAGGAATTTAAACAGATTTTGGAGCACCTTCCTGGAACCCATCTGTGTATCTTTGTCTTCTCTGTGTGTATCCTGCAATCTAAGACCCCTGGACAGACCTGTCCATCTGCTCTCCATGTTCTGAGTGTGGGATGTGGGGACCTTCGGAGTGCAGTGCCATGGGAACAGCACATGGGCTTTCCCTCTCCATGCTCCCACCAGAGCTGCATGCTCCTCTCCATCTCTGCAGCCTCCCCTGGGGTCTGAGCCAACCTCCACTTCTCTATTTTCTCACAGACAAAGATAGAAAAAATGACTTTTGGGGGCAAAACTTCAGAACTAGACAGAGATGTTGCTTAGCTACGCACAGGCATTTACATTTGTATCGCCTGTCAAGAGGAAAAAAGACAACTCTGCTGGAGTATCAGGGATAAAACAGCACCGTAGAGAGGTCACCCAGCCCAGTCTGATGCTCTGAGGCAGGCTCCTCTAGGCATGCACCACTCCTGCCAAGTTACTCGTTGTTCCAGCCTGTTCTTAGCAGACCTCCAGTGGTGGATAATCCACATCTCACAATGCAGGCTGGCAGCCAGGGCCCTGGTGGAGGATCCTTCCCTTACACCAATAATGGTCCTTTTTATTCTGTTTTGGCAAACACAGAAAGGGATTTCTTCTGTCCCATAGATCACACTAATTCCCTTGCTTGGTTTGTTTCTGTCAGCTGAACTTTGAAGATGCCCAATAATTCTAGTCCTAGGAGAGTGTTACAAGGTGTTCTCTGATGAGCACATCATCAAGGACAACACTCTAATTGTTTTTAAATTGTTTCTCTTAGTCATATGCTTAAAATAAAAATTAAAAAGAGGCAGAAGAAACAGTACAAGCTTTAGAAAAATGTAAAAGGAATGCTCAGACACTGTGAAAACCACGGAGAACATAATTACAGACCATGTTTCACTGAGAGCATGACTCATTAGAGAAGACTAAAAAAATGCTTTAAACATATATATCTTAACTGTTTGGCTGATAATAAAAGTGATAATTAAAAACAAGAACCCCAGATACTTCGGGACTCCTCAAATCCCTCAGATTCTTACATCCAGAAATAGAAATGAGAGCACATCCTCAGGTGTTGCACGGAGTGTGCCAATTCCCCCCAGCTGCCAGACGGCTGCTGCAGCTGCAGAGTGTCTGGACCTTGGACAAAACACACGTGCAGACCCAAATCACAAAGCCACAGGCAAAAAACCCCCACAAGCCCGAGAACTCCTCATCTAACAAGGAGCAAGGAATTGTCCTTGTGAAAGATACTGCTCCTGACAAAAAGCAGTGCACTCTCCTGTACACCTGCCTTCAGCAGTGGCCTTGGACACTGCACGGTGCAAAGCCAGTAAAACTCTGGGGTGTTCACCTGCACCCAGGGCATTCCAGCCCATCCACATCACATAAACACAGTGCCATCAATCATCAAGTGTTTCCTTCAACAGTTCAGTAGCTCAAAAAGAGACACAAAAAAGCCTTAATTCAAGTTAAAGGGCTTTGGACAGCACAAATATTTATATGTGTTTTATACTTAGATAAATACATGCATAGATGCACACGTGCATTTGCGTGTAAATACATACAACGTAAATGCAGCCAGGAGCAGCCTGAACTGAAAGCTACCTATGGCCCCTTGTCTGCAAGAGGCATCCCCTTCCCAGCACCATTCCCAGCACCATTCCTGGCTGCTTTGCTCTGCCCAAGGATCAACTGGTGAATGTGGAAATGGATGTGGAGGGAAATCAGTGGCAGAGGCAACACTGGGGAAAGAGCCTCCACCCTTCCAAAGCCTGAGGCATTAACCAAGTTTTTAATTGTCAGGGAAGGCTGTAAAGCAGGAAAAAGCAGCAGCAGCCCCAACAAACCCATTTCTCAGACAAAAACTGCTGACAAGGCATGGACTCCCTCCTAAGTCCTTTTGTCATGAGCTGCTCTGTGGCCCTGGTTTGCATGGCAGCTGAGATCAGTTTTGAGCTTGTTCTACACAGAGATGACTACATTTTATTTTTAATTTTTTTTTAATAAATAAGCAGTAATATTAACATAACTTCAAATAATTTCTGGCAGAATAATCTATTCTCTCCTTAGCTGCCTGCCAGAATGTCCTTGGTAATGTAAATGCTGAAGCCATCTCTATAGAATTGCCTGGAAATAGCTGAATTCGTATGACTCACGCTATTATGTGCCATTAATTTTGTCTTCAATTATTTAATTTTTGTAAATGTAAACAAGTCTGTACATCGATTTCATAATTATTGCTGTTAATTTTCTACCCAAATGAAATGTCTTTCTTTCTGCCCATCTGCACGGGATATCCAGGTGTACTACAGCAAGTAACAAACCAGGTGTTACCTAGGAAATATGGCACTTGGTGTCTGTAGAACATTTAGCATGTGCTGAATGCTCTACATCACCAGCTGCATTCAGATCTCCTACAAAGAGAACAAAAATTCGCCATAAAGGGTGCAAAAGTTTCACCCATCTCCAGCAAGACCAACAGGTAAGGCCAGCTTTAAGGTTCTATCATGCCCCTCTTTTGCTGAGAAAAGTGAAAGAAAAAAAAAGCTGTTGATATCCGATCACTGAACAGATGTACTCCAACAGGATTTACATGGGCGCTCACATACACAGAGAAGTTTTCTGATGTGCGTAAATACTGGGTAGACACATAGATATGTGTATTGATTAACTCCCGCAGCAGTTTAAACCTTCCAGCTATTAAAAACTGCAAAAAGGCAGTCAAATTGCTTAAAAGTTTAAGGAAAAGCTACTTTTCAGGTTTGATTATTATTATGCATTCAGTCTAAGAGCATTGCAGAAGTCTCGCATGCCTAGAGAGACATAATCATGCTGGTAAAATAACCTCAAGATGCTTTTGTGGAAACCTGTACTATGCTGTGTCCCTGAAGTCCCATCAGCCCATGAAGATAATGTTTCCATAACGTAGTTGCAGCTGCATGATGTTACCACTATTGCATTTTAATAACATATGTTTAACTGTGTCAGAGAATGAACAAGTGCACTGCAAAAAGCCATGGCACAGTAATCGTACTCAAGGCAATTTTCTTCATAAAATTTGAAAAAACCCTGGAAACCTGATTTTACATAACTTAATTGCAGAGGGGAAAAAGTTTAATGGGAGGCATTAGAATTGTGCTGCGTTAAAACAGTCAGCAAGGCAAATTAGAGACTGCTTTTAAAATTAATATCAAATACCAGCACAAAAAACTAAATATATAAATGCCTCAGCAGAAATTCAGCTCTTTTCTTAAAATCAAATGTACAGACTCCTCTTTGAAGTGTGTAACGTAGCCTTTGTGCCTCTGCCTAGCAACAAGCTGCCTGGGGCTGGATGCTCTCAGGAGGGACACTCCTGTCACCCAGACCTACCATGTCTTTACATCTTCTGGCGGGTTTTTGGGGGAAGTCAGTCCTGTTTCAGGTTTTCTCCACACCCATTCTGTCTGAAGCGATGGGTAAGGTGGGTAGGCTGCAGAGCTCTTACACTAAACAGGCAGTGGTGAGCTGTATTCTGTCACTGCACAGCTGTATTCACAACTGCAGTCTCACACACAATGTTGATTGTGTTTACTGGCAAAAGCTATCCTGTAAATGATGACCAATGCGCCTAATGGCTTTAACTTATTTATAGGACTGCACAAAGGCTTCAGACCTAACCTTTGCTCTCATACTGCCAAAGGCTATAATTAAATTTTAATTGACAACCTGAATCCGCCCAAGAGTTATTTCCTCGTCTCTCCCAAGGACTTGCAGGGTGTTGTTCCCTGGACCTGGCTTGCACTTAATCAGAGCTGAAAAGTGCTCACAGGAGCATTAGGGTTTTTACCAGGTTTAAACACCATGGCACAGCTCCACACCAGATCTGCTCCCAGGCCCAGGGATGTGGAAAACTCGCCCCTGGCACAGAGGCAGCAGCTTTCCCCACAGCCTTCCCAAAAGGGCAGAAATCCTGGACCTCAGCTCTCACTATTACGTACAGACACAGTCTTACGACTTTCTTTGTTTGCAGCTGCTTAACCAGGGTTTAGCTCATGATTTAATAGGGCCCCTTACTTTGATTACTTGATAATTTTAAGAGTTTTGTTAAAACCTTTGTGAAAAATATAAGTTAAACACATCAGCCATTTTCAAATGCTCTGTAAGAATCAAAGCAGGTTAAAGAACTGCAACATGCAGTTGGTTAATTTGTGTTGGTTTGGCTCCATGGGCTGTGTTTTTTTCAAGCCTTGTGTAACTGTCCTTAATTATACTTTCAATTAATTTCCTGAATGGACAGTAATGCTGTTTAAGCGAGACACACCGCTTAAAATCAGAGCAAATAATTTATTGGGATCGTTACTACAACACAGTAACATAAGCATATATTTTGTGCCCTGAGCAGCATCAGAACAAACTGACTCAGACCACTGACCAAAGATGCCCTTTCCTACTGCTTTTGACAGATTTATTGAAGGGGAAAAAAAAAAAAAAAGGAAAGAAAGGAAACAAAAAAGGAGAAAATAAGAAAATATATTGTGGGATAGATAGTCAGATAAACTGACAGGCAAGCTTTGTATACTTTGTATAAACTTACTGGATTAAATTTCTTTTAATAAACTGGAGCTGTTTCAATAATAATAACAGAATCCTAGATGTTGGTTTCCAATAATTCATCCCATATAATAGTGCAACTCCATTTTGCATCGTTTTCTCCATGACTTGGATGAACACCATCTGGCAGCAGGGTGTTGGGAGGATTTACATTGTGAGCTCACCTTCAAACTTTGCCCTAAGGTTACCAAAAAAATTTTAAATTTCTTGAAAGCCACACTGATCTCACATCTCAGTGAAAATGGAATAAATATCTAATTTCCTAACAGCCTTGCTGTTCTGCAAGAACAGAACACGATGGATCTCTTTACATGCTAGCTTATACACATACCTCATATTTTATCCGATTATATAGATGCTTTTAAGACTCCACCAAAATAATTATAGATGCACTTGACTATGTCTAGTCTGAAAAACTGTTAAAAACACTTAAAAAAATTAGTGCTTTTTGGAACCAGGATGTTAAAGTCCATCTTGGTGTATAAACTGCGTGGTCTTTGAAACTACCAATGGATCTGACATAAAGGTCTCAAAGGTGAAGCTTTCTGGAGTCTGAATTCTGATTTTTTTTACTACATTAAGACAAAAATTATTTGGAACATACATATAATCAGAAACTGGCATCCCTCAAATTGGGACAATTGAAAACCTTCATTTTCCTGCAATATTTTCAGTCAGGTGGTTTGGAAAACAGCCCCAGTTTAAAGCTTTTCACCCTCATGCCAGGTGTGGGAGAAATGTGTTTTTAGGAGGTAAGTGACCGACCAGTAGCAATTAAGTACATCAGAGCAGTTTTATTTCTCACATTTTGCATTTCTCCTGACAGCAGGTCTTTAAGAAGGTCCATGCTCAAGGTATCAATGTCTCACTTCCCATACAGCCAGCACCACTGCAGAAGCATCTGCCAAGGAAATCTGCAATGTTACTTACCAAAGAAATTAACCATAACTGTTGACAATAATTCCTTTCAATATTTACACCATACCATAAACCAAGGCTTTAGAACACAGTGACTGGGGCATGGTGCAGCCAGGCTAAGGAGTCCACAGACAGATTTCTTTCTCATCTTTGTCATTCATCTTTATACACCACAAATATGAAAAAAATGCAGCGTTTCTAAGCTAGGCTGAGATTCTATGTCTTCCTTTCTTAAAAATGTGAAGGTGTTCATTTCTGTCTTGGTCATTTTCTTTTTTAACCTTTTCAAAATTGCTGTTCTGTATTTTGAGTCTATAGTTGCAATGCTTTTATAAAGGTCCTGAGACTTCCCAGTGTTGTGGTGTAAGTGTCCATTACTCTTAAACACTACCATTAGAGTTTCTCTTCTGAAATAAAAAACAAGTGCCTAGAGATGCAGCACACAACAGCATCCAAATCACAGCTGCCCTGGCCTCAGCATTAGGACATTTCCTGTCTCTGTCATTGACTACCTCTGGTTTGTATATTAATCCTGCAGAAAAGCAATGGCAGAGAGAAAGATAAATTCATATCTCAATCCTCCTGCCTACTTAGGAAGTCAGAAAAATGGTTTCGTGGTGCTCAGGAAGGAAATCCTCAGAAGGGACTAATGACTTCCCCCTGAATTATAACCCTTTTACAAACCATCATACTGATTTAGGGCCTCACAGTTCACCCTCCTGGCAGCCACTGCACTGCAGTGATACACTACAGTCCTACAGCAGAGACAGCTCCAGCCCAAAAGAGATTAAATTCTGCCTGCATCCACGCCTTGAGCCCAGCCTTCCCTGGGACTGTGGAGGCTGGCAGTGAAGACGAGTATGGGTGTGCAGATGTGGACACCTGGAGCCTGCTCCAAGCACGGGATGTGGCCTGTGTTTAGTCACTGCAAGCTCCCTTAGGAACCAGATCCAGGACAGAACTTGCATTTAGCAGTGCTTCATCCTGAAGCAGCTGATCCCAAAGCAAATCAGGGGATTCTGTGGTTGCACCTAGCTGTTGTATCACAATGGGATTGGACGCAGCCAGCAGTGCTAGATTTCCCTGTGGGGCTCACTCTCATTAGCATGCCTGGCTTGCCAATGTTTTGAGGCAGCAACTTTTTCCTCCTTCTGTCCTCAGACATTTAAGTCACTCAGCTTCAATGAAGATCCAGAGCCTAGAATGACTTTCCCCCTCCAGCAGAGACAGATGAAATTCTTTTCTGAGATGGAGGAACTGTGTTTCGCCTAATGAAGTGCAGCAGTGCAGCTGTCAGAGCACTCAGCTAACTTCTTTCCCAACAGGATGGTTCAGACCTGTGCCCCAGACACTATAACCATGGCTTTGTCACTGTCACAGTCGGGGTACTCAGCCTCTCACGCCGGAGTCATGTTCCTACCCCTGAAAATATTCACGGCATCAGAAGAGTGATTTTGGACTGGCTTTCCCTGTGCTCCCCAAAGCACCCACTGAGCATCCCCATGCTGAGCTGAGACCTTAAACGTCTTGCACTTCTGGACATAACCCCAAATTCTTATCTCTAACTACCAATTTACCTCCTCTAATGCCTATGTTTTAAAGTAAAGTTGCATCTTCACCTTAGAGGGATAGACTAGAGGGATCTCAGCCTTATCAATACAATCTGGACATTCCTGGGGTAGATGGGGAACAGCTCCATCCTCAGACCCTCAGGGGGGTGAATTAACCAGGGTTCACCTTTCAGGCAGATTCAGCAGTAGGATGCTCAATGAAAGCACTTCTTTAGGTAGAAGCACAACTATTGATTTTAATCTCCAACTAGACAGGGGTTTTAAAAATCACATTTGCAGATCTAAACCCCATTTATCTATGGGTAATTTCCTCCACACTTCAGTATTTCAGTAACACTGGACTGATGTTCAACTCCTTCACATGAGTAATGGGAGCATTAAACAGAGATGTTGGCAGCACAGTTTGGCAATGCCAGAAACTGTCACAGCAAAGTTAAAAAAGTAAAATATGCATCTTAATGGAGGTAGTTATCCTAAACTTATATTCCACATAAGTTTCTACAAAGCTTCTATGAAAACAGATGGGAATTAAGTATAACAAATGCCCTGTAAATACAAAGATGTTTTTATATCCATGAGCTATATAACTGACATTATGGTATTCTTGATACCTTTTGTACTTATTTTATGTCCTGTTAATTCCATGATCACTATACTCTAAGTCAAAAACAATTATTCACAACTAGTGCAACCATCAAGATTTAACAAAAACACAACAGTCACTCAGCAAATAAAAGTAGAAAAGCCAACAACAGGAAATAATTGCAAGTATAAGCATCTAGTGAAGTTAAAACATGGCAACAGTGCTAATAAATGAGTTATGTTGGAATTATTTTTACACACCGCATCAAATATTTGGTGAAAATAAGGAAGACAAAGCCAGATGGCGCTGCTTTCGTTAGGCAACAGGTCTTGCAAGAAAAAGCCCTTATGTATATACATGTTTTTGGAGATAGGAACCAGAAAAGAGAAACATTTGCAGTGTGTTTCTGATAGTCTGCCAGTAAAGCACCAGAAAATTTGTATTTTTACAGACAGCTCTCAGCATAACTGCAGAGGGGAATGCAGACCACAGGCAGAATTAATGTCTAGAGGTTCTGCTGAAGCCACTCAGCACTTCCAGGTGAAACAGATTTTTAAATTTCCTTGTGTATCATATTTAACGGTTTCAGTCCAGTCTAGTCTATAGACTGACTGTTCACCACATCCCAAAGCTGTCAAGTTCTTTTAATGTCAGCTTTAAAAGCAATGCCAAGGACTCCAACAAAGCCAACTGTCCTTCTCTGCTTCGACCACAAGCTGCTGGGCAAACTGTGAGTGGTGCTGCAGGAAATTCAAGCAAAATGATCATGACAAAGAAACTACCAAAAAATGCTTTAAGGCCAATCAGCATGAGCCAGCCCTAAGTCACCGGGTCTGATCTCACAGCTGATCCTACTTGAGCAAAATGTTAGGCTAGCTCTGATGTTTCTTTCAACCTGTATTATCCAGAGAATCTAGGAACAACTTCAGAAATTCTGGAAAAAACAACCTTAACTAGGAATTCTTTCTAGAGAACAAAACCAGCCCCACTGCTTGCACACTCAAGACATGTGGACTCCCATGTTGCACACATCAGTCACACTCATAAGCCTATTTTGCAGTATTTATGGGCACATACAATGCACATAAACTTATCCCACTGCACACCGTGGAACCTGAACTTGGTCTTGAGAGAGCACAAAAAACCCAGGAGGGATCAGGCTCTACAGCCCTGCACACAGAAACAATCCTACTGCTACACAGCAACTCTAAAGCCATGACTGATGCTGCAAAACTGGGATAGCTGGCAAAGATCACCTGTTTCTCATTTTCTTTTTTTAATTTTTTTATTTTTAGGCTAGTAATAGTAATAAAAGACACGACGAATGGGGAGGGGCTGCACCTTGGCAGTGAAGGCTGCTTTCTTCATGCCTTCCTTCTGGTCCATTGCAGGGCAGGTGTTTGGGGGTCTCAGGATCCTCAGCACTGCTGTCACCCGTGGAGCTCGTGCTCTACCTTATGGGGAAAGTGTCTCTAGTTCTTCCTTCCTCTCTTCCTCCTCTCCCTGTACATCTTAGAAGCTGGGAACTACTCCTAAAAGCATGAGTCTGGTACAAAAAAACCCTTTGAACAGCTGATTTATTTCCTTTTTTCCTGTC
>VZTE01001930.1:460314-497413 GCA_013397775.1 Eulacestoma nigropectus
AAAAAAAAAAAAAAAAAAAAAAAAAAAAAAAAAAAAAAAAAGTAGGATGTGATGAGGAAGGTAGGAGGAGATTATAAAAGGTGCTGCAGTTGCACCTGATGCAAAGTACCAGTCTGGGAATTTTAACCTCTATATCCATATTAAACACCTCAAGCAGCCTCATTTTTCATCATCAGCACCCTCCTTCTTAGTTCCCTCACTTCTACGTTCTTGAATGACTGATCCATTTCCCCACAGGAAGATTGTACCAATCTCTTTACTTAAACTTGTGCTCTGGTTCAGAAGTACCAGTTTGGATCACAGCTTGCTTTTATGGTGACCACAAATGCCAGGGAGTACCACGTACTTTTTATTTTAGGTTTCTTCAGATTGTCTGTTTGGCCACATACATAGTATTCAGGAAGAGAAAATGAATCCCTAGCAAAATAAAATGCAAATCCCTCCCCAAAACCAAGTCAAAGCAAAAAACTCTTTACATTCTTGTGAAATGTGAAGTGCTGTCCATTCTAGTTGAGTTTCAGCAGTGTTTTAGGATCATTCTGTGCCGGTCACATCATCATCACAGTGATTTTGAGGGGAAAAAACCCACAAAATGGTTAATAATTACTAACAGCTTGAGAGTCTAATAGAGACTGGAAATTCCTTTCATATCTAAGACGCAAAGATGCAGAGCAGTGGGTTTTTTTTTGTTTTCAATATTCCCATCCAGATTTCAATGGCTGTTCTGACAGTGGTCCCAAGGATTGTCTTTGCACCCTCCAATATTTGGTCTGCAAAACACTCACCAGAACACCTGACTCAGACTCCTGTGACAACACTTGCAGGCTCTCTTTTTGTAATTGACAGGCAAACAAGACCTACCTACCACAGAGCGTTGTCTTGTTGCTTCATTCCACGGCTGCAGACTGATTACATCACCAGTCTGCCTCTCTCTCACCACAGCTTGAGTCTGAGCCTGTTTCCCAGTAGGGACCACAGGGTCTTCTTCATAAGCAGCAAAAGAATTTTTTTTCAGATTCAACGCACAGAACTAACTCAAAGGCTGGATAACAGGAAATTTTATTGTTAAAACAATTATACTGGACTGACAAATGCAAAGTTTCAACAGAGAACTGACTCTTTCAGACCGCCTGTCTCACAAACACAAATCCAGCTGTTCCCCGGTTCCACTGAAATTACACCCATTTCCCATAGGATTAACAACAGGTCCTACTCTCAGGTCTCCTTGGCATGTGACTATGCAGCACAAAGCGAGTCAGCACACAGAAGGAACCACTCAGCACTATCACTGTCACGTACAAAAAGCAGACCTCTCATTTCTAGGACTAAAGGCAGAATAATTTCACTAGAGCACATCAAACCTTTACAACTGCCAAACAAGGTTCTCGAAATGCATTTGCAAGGAGGTACAGAAGATGAAAAAGGGGTCATTAGAAATATAGCAATATCTCTGAAAATGTCACTGGATGCTTGCAACCAGAGAGGGTTCTGACCAGGTTGTCTTGGATCCAAATGCAGCAACAATTATGGTCCATGCATATTTAATGACTTTTGAATGAACAGGTAATATATCTGACAAAGGCTGGCCTAGCTGAGTGTATTACTGAAGTTTAGCTACCACAAACCCAAAAATTAAGGAAAGCAATGTGCTTTTTTAAGCCTTGGACTTGTGAAGAACTGACAACAGTGTGGTTTATACACATACACATACATATTTGCTCTCGTAGTACATTGTTTCTTCCATTTTCTATGGACTATAACAACAAACTTTATTTCTCTCTCTAAATTAGTGTTTCCTAGCCCACTGCACTAAAGAGGCAGCCAAGGAATCAAGATAGATGAGGATTTCCTGTAAAGTCTAATTGAATAAATGTTCACTGCGTTGTTTGTGAAGGCAGTAACTTGCGAGTGCACGTTGTGTCAAAGGAGTTTTGTGTGATGAACTTTAATGATCAGTTCAGCACAGTGTGGAGAACAGTGAAATGAAATCTTCAATAACCTTTAGCATGAAAAATAGAAGCCCAACATGTGCTTAATTTGTACTTTGCCACATCTGGTTGTCCATATGCTTTCGTGCGGACTCGAAAAATTGATTCAGTCACCAATTAAGTCTGCTTTAATAAAAAAATCACTGTGAACTCCCAAACAGAAGTCAGGAGTTTAAAGTCAGAGAAGTCAGTGCAGTTTAAAGTTGAAGTGAATACGAATTTCCATCATACCCCACTGGAGAAACTCCAAAGCACTTAACAGTCAGAGACACATAAAATTTTAAGGTGGTTGCCACAAGTCCCATCTCCTACCTGCTCACAAGTTTTTGCATGTCAGAGGGATGAGCTCAACTGCTGCATGGGTAAAGCTGTAGGAATATGGCATACGGGGGGAGATTTTTACTTGACTTGTCACAGTTCTTAAACCTCAGCCTGCATTTTCAATTTTTCAGTATCTTTTTTAAAAATTCAAATTATATTTATATATATTTACATTCTGTATGCTTGTTTATATTCTATATGTTTGCTTGCATTCTGTAAACAGAATATCCTTCAATTCTCTTTAGAGGATGAGAAAAGCAATTCCTAACATAGTGGATTTTGAAGGAGTTCACTTGGGGAATACACGTTCGGACTCTTCACGTAGAAAGTGGCTCGTTTAACAACTACTCAGGAACATTTTCAGTGCAGATGAGCAGTTCAGGCTTTAAAAGAGATCACATCTGGTCATATAAAACCGAATTACTTACATTTATTTTTTACATTTCTGCTTTTCCTGGCAGTTGTTTCTATGCATCTGAGCGTTCCTCTGATGCCCCATTGCCATCAAACCCGTATGCTGATCGGTTTTGTACGTGCTCTTTGTCACAGCATGGGTGGAAAAATAAGCATAGGGAGACAAAAATATATAGGATAATGAGGGGGAAAAAAGGATAATGATACTGAAACCCTAAAAACACTGATCAGAGAGCTCTTAAAATCAAACTCTAGCCTTCCACTTTGTCACGACAGATTTCTGAAATGAGCCATTTGCACCCATTACCAATTCCCTACAGACAGAATAACACGCACGTGATTCTTGGCCAGCACTGGAAATTGGGGCTCAACCCGGGCTGGTTGGGCTTCGCCCCGGTGCGGGTGCGGGCTCCGCTCCGCCGCGGCTGCAGCCGCTCCGGCCGGGGCGAGCAACGAGCTCCGCCGGGCCGAGCCCGGCCCTGCGCGGAAACCTCCGCCCGCGGGCAGGGAGGGAGGAAGAGGAGCGGGCGAGGAGGGGAAGGAGGCGGGGAACAGTGGGAGAAGGCGGCCCCGGCGGCGGGAACGTCCCCGGGGCGCTGCGCGGGGAGGCCGGGCCAGCTCCGGGAGCCGCTGCTTGGCCCGGAACCTTCCCCTCCGCGCCCCGGCCCGCCCGGGACAGGAGGGACCCGCGGAGCCGCGATGGACTCCGGCAGCGAGACCCACGAGCTCAACGGGCAGGCGGAGGGCGCGGAGGCGGCGGCCGAGGAGCAGGTGAGGGCCGGGGCCGGGAGCGGGGCCGGGGCCGGGAGCGGGGGGACCCGGGGCCCGCGTCCTTCCCGGGGCCCGGCGGGACGGGGACTCCGCGAGGTGCGGGCGGTCTGCGGCCGCGCCCTGGTGATCGGTGCTGCTCGGTTACTGCTGGGTTTTTACCTGTCTCGCGTGGATTCCGCGCCGTTCCTGTAGGGAGGCCGCCGCACGGGTCCGCATGGCAGGGCTGAGCAGAGCATCCCTGGCAGCCCCTGGCTCCCGCACCTGTCACCCCTCCCCTCCCGGGAGCCCGCCCCGAGCTCGCCGCACCTGCGGGGCTTTGCCCACCCGGCTGGCCTGGGAGAGGATATCCACGCAGAATAAGCAATTACAAAAGTACGAGGAATTACTGAAGGGGTTGCACCTGTGTGGTTAATTTCCATGCAGTAATCCAAATAAAAACAAGAATACCCAACTTTTTCCTACTCCGCGTAGTCCAAACATGACCAGAGATCTTCCCTGGAAAATATTCATCTCGTATTCTGTTTAAGTATAAAGGATGTTTGCTGAGCATGCTACTTATCTGAAAAAAACAGAATGGTAGAAGAGTGTCTTTTATCTTGTTTTGGAAAGGACTAAACTCTAAAAGCAGCTCTTATTCCAGCCTAAGTCTCTGCCACATAGAAACCATTGTACTAAACTCTCTTCTGTGTCACTGGTAAAACTTTCTGGTTACAGACAGACTGGGCTGATGGTGTAGCACATCTGTCCTTCCTCCATTCCTCCCTCCCTGACAAACCCTTGGAGTCATGAATATCAAAGCAAGAAAAATAAAAATCCGTTTTTAATAAATCCTGGAAATCCTACCTAAAGTGAATCAAGGCTGGGATATGCAGGTCAAACTGGTGGTCTGGAGTGGTTTCCTCTAAACCTCTGACTTCTCAGCAGTTCTCTCATTTTCTTGACATAGCTTTGTGATTGCATCACAAGTGCTCTTGATGGAGGGGTTTTTTTCCTAATGTGGTCTGCTCCAAGAATTTTTCAGCAACTTTCCTGTTTTACTTCATCTTCAGTTGCAAGCAACCCTCATTTTGTTATATCTTTCCCATCAAAACTCAAGATAAAGAATAAGCAGTGGGACATGCTATTACATTGTTTTAAATGTATACAGTGGCACTTCGGGGAACTTCATAAACACTTTTTTAATTTTCTCACACACACACACATAGACTATATGCAAGGTAAAACTGGTGGGGACAGATTTTTCAGAAACTCATCTCTGAATAGAAGATACCTTAAAAAATCTGCCAGTGTTCACAATTCACAAAAACCAAAGAACACCCCAGCTCAGCAGCCACCTAAACCTGGAGAGACCGTCTGCAGGTGCCTGACTCTTCCATACTGGCATCAAAAGTGTGTCTGCTTTGAGGAATGCTCACAGGCATTGGAACATGGGCCACCTTGGTTTCCTTCCTGCCCATCCCAGCACCTCTCCTCTCCTTAAAGCAGACTCCCTTGCGCATCTCCCCCACAGACCGCTACCTTCTCCTACAGAAAAGCTGACGTGAAATGCAGGTGTAATTGTTACCTTCAAAGGAATCAAGGCATACAAATTTAAAAAAGACCAGTTAAGCTCTTGGTAGTTCTGAGCAAGTGGTCATACACTGGTTTGATGTGGTTTATTTTTACTCCACCATTCATTTGAATACTTTTTTTTAGCAGCTGTCAGGCTTTTAGAAGCATGAAATTCCTTGCTTCTAGGATTGGACTGGCGTGGCACACCTCACTGACTAATGTGTGTAATTACACCTGGCAGAAGTATCTAGTCTCTTCTTCAAAGGATCTGTTCATACAAATACGGACTATAACTGTTTTTTCACCCATCTAGTTGCTTTCCTTGTTCATGGTCCGTATTGAAACGCTCTCCATCCACCGTGTTGTAAAATCTAGTTTAGTGTTTCCAAGATAACAGGACATGCTAGCTGAAGGAGTTAAAGAAGAGCTATAAAAAAGGTGAACAAGAATTAGATAGTAGAAATAAACAGCTTTAATAATGTTATTCCTACAAATGTATTAAAGTCTGTATATTAATTCAGAAGTAATTTGGAACATAAAAGTAATTTGAAACATAGCAGTTTCTTGTCATCATACTGCAGGTAACCAGCCTGTAGGAACTTGAAATTATTTTGCTGCATATAGCCTGAAATAGTATGTTCTAGAGCATTACTCATAGCAAATTAAATTTGGAGTATTTGATATACTCCAAATATTGATACTATTGGTGATAAGTTTTTCTTTGCATGTTTTTTAAGTAGCTAGAGTAAACAAACAGTGTGTTAACCACACAAAATAGACAGTCCACAGCCCAACTGTGAGAAATACTATTGTAAGACCAAATGACTGGAATGAGTAGTAATGATGCAAGGCAAAAAAAATCTATCCAGGAGCAAACTTCTATTTAAAAAGCTGTGTGAACAAGTTTAAGTTACTCCTGCATTTCACGAAGTTAGTCATGAGGTGTGCTAATTATTTTAAACAAATTAATGAGTAGAGATATTTTAACTGGGTCCTGGAACCAGTACAGATTTAGGAAAACAGTGCTCAGCCCTCAGCAGACTTTACTTTCCCCTTTTTTAATATTAACTTTTCTAGCTCTCAGGAGTCAACGTGATTGCCACTTTTTTTCCTTAATATAGTCATACTTGAAATTTATGTTTGTTTAAAAGTGATTAGGCACAGGGTTTTGAAGCTGCTAGAAAATCATGATGTCCATGGAATATGAACACATGCTGAGTTTTTCCCCTTTTTTTTTTTTTTTTTTTTTTTAAATTTCCCACCCCCNTTTATGCTTTTTATTGAACTATATGCTTTTCCCCTTTTTTTTTTTTTTTTTTTTTTTTTAAATTTCCCTGCCACCACAGCATCTCCAGATGTGATTGCAGAGTTCTCACGAGCTAGTTAGTGTTACACTGGGTTGGTACTTGGGTGGACATCTCCCCCCTCTCCTCAAAATGAAATTTCCGTAGGAAATGAAACTGATGATTCATGCCAGACCAGGGATAGGGGTTTTTCTCTCTTGAGTCACTGCTAAGCTGAACAAGTGATGTAATGTTTTTCTGAAGGACTGTCATTGCTGTTCTACAGACTGTCACTCTCCTGAGGTTAGGGCAACATCTCTTCTTTCATTGCCTGTCTGTATATTGCTGTGTAACACATAGTCTGATCTTAAAAAGTGCCCATGTAGTACTGACTGCATCAGTTTCAGTACTTCTGGCAGTGGGCTTCAGCTTGCTCCCAGAAGACAAGGCTAACTGGCTTTTTTTTTGGTTTTTTGTTTTACAGTTTTCCAACATCAGTCAGGAGACAGGAAGTGAATGTTTCTGGGGTTTTCGTGATTACAGGTCATTTTTCCTGATGAAGGCAAGATCACAGGCTGAGAAAAAGCTCTGACATTTGCTGCTGCCCTGTGACAAGTTACACTCAGTCAAATATTTAGGCTTGTGGTGGATTACAATGTGTCTGATGAAAATAGGTCAAGTTTGGTGTTTAATGCCCTGGAAAGACTGGCAATGTGTACATGAATATCTGCCCTATTTTAAAGGAGTCTTTTAGGTCTGGACTGTGACAAGCCTGGCTTTAGAGCTGATCATGTTTAGTGCTGCTGAGAAGAGTAATTAGAGGGTGTCTTCTGCATTTGAATTAACCTGCAAAGCCAGACCTCTTTCACAGGATTTTCTCTCAACAGGGAACACATTTGGGCAGTAAAAAAGTCTCTAAGAAGTAGATTTAAAGAAGTCAGCTAGAATAAGCTTACTTTTCATATATTTGTCTATTATTTTTGAAAATTAAGTCTAGAAGTAGGAGCAGCAAGTGTTAAATTCCTAACCTATTCAGAGACAGCAGGATAGAGGATCACCTACTCTTCCTTCCTTTTGGAGTTGGGCAGCTAAGTCTAACCTAGTTACCCTAAGCCATATCAAATCCATGGAGAAATAGGCACCTCTGGGAGACAAGCAGTCAAATTTCAAGTCAGGTCACATGATTCATCATCAGGAAACACTCGTATATTCATCTCGTTGGGTTAACTAGCTCTAGGTTTGCCCTGCAGTTGGTTTTTATTATCCTCTTTGCAGAGCAATTTTAAAAAACCAACCAACCAAACAAAAAAAACAACCCCAAACCAAAACCAGCTGATGTGAAAATGGGGAAAAAAAGATTCCCTTGTAACTGGGCAATTCTTGGCAACAACAGATCATATGATAGTTAAGTGGAAAAACATCTGTATATGGGTGTATGGATGGCCCTGGAGAGTGGCATGGCAGAGGGAGGAGTAGCAAGGAAAGGAGGGCAAGCAAAGCTCACACATTGGCCAACTTCACTTCAGTCCTTCAAATAAAACTCTTGAGTAATGAAGGAACTTTTTAGATGTGTGATGAGAGGAAGTGAATTTAATAAATGTCTGTATTTTTAAGTGTGCTTTCAGGAGTAAATTAGTCACAACAACCTGTTGTTTGCTGGATCGTGTTACAGTGGTTTTTCCCTCCCAACGTTTTCTCAGTGCAAACTTCTCAGCTTTTCCAGTCTCTCCTTTTCCCAGGGTAGAAACATGCTGACTATTTAGACTGGTCCTATAGGCAGGCTGGAAAAAGTGCCAAAGGGCGGTACAGGCAGGCACTGTTTTCTGCTCTCCTGTCTGGAGGACGGGGGTAATGGTGGGAAAGCTGCACAGAAAATCTCAGTACTGCTGCAGCGCTGCCCATATGATTACAGAAATCATTTGATGGGCCAAGTGATCTCTCACTCACCACCGATTAAAAGAGATGTGAATAACCATTTTCCTCTCTGCTGGCTTCAGCGTAGAGCGTCACAGTGGTTCCAGAGGAACAGACCCATCAACATCAACCACTACGCCAACAAGAAGAGCGCCGCCGAAAGCATGCTGGACATCGCCCTGCTGATGGCCAACGCGTCCCAGCTCAAAGCCGTGATGGAGCAAGGGCCTTCTTTTTCCTTCTATGTCCCGCTGATCATTCTTATCAGTCTGTCACTCACCCTGCAAGTTATGGTGGGAGTGCTCCTGATATTCCTTGGTAGGTAGCAACAGCAAGAAGCACTGACTTGTATTTTTCCTATAGGACACAGCCTGTATGATGGTGTACAGACACACCATTTGCTTTTAAAAAGCCTTTACCTCAGAACCGATTCAAGTTAGAATCATAGAATCATTTAGGTTGGAAAAGACCCCTAAAATCATCTGAAGTCCAGAAGTTAACTTAGCACTGCCATGTTCACCACTAAACCATGTACATAAACATCACAACTACACGTCTTTTAATTCTCTGCAGGGGTGGTGACTCAAGCGCTTCCCTGGGCAGCCTGTTCCAATGCTTGACAACCCTTTCAGTGAAGAAATTTTTCCTAATATTCAAAAATACAGATTTTTCTCTTGAAACCATAGAAATACCACAACAAAGGGAGGAAGGGCAGCTTTATGTGAAATCTTCAATTTTTATCAACTTCCTCCTACTCATTTGCCCATACTACGAATATTTTTCTCTCCAGAAAGCCTGAGGAAGAAGGAAAATTATGAAATACTGTAAAAGAAACATCATTAGGCCAGATAGGATAATGCAGTCTATCCAGTTTCATAATACTGTTTTTGGCAAGACCTGTTACTTAATCTTATGACTGAAATGTATTTCTTCCATATCAGTCATGTGAGAAAATATTGTGAATGCAGAACTCCGAAAGGGAAGTGAAAGTCAAAATATCCATCGTCCTGTTGGTGTGGCATGTTGTCTTCAGCTTGGCTGTGTTGCAGTCAAACTGTATCTACCGTTCCCCACCTGGAATAAATGACACCTCCACTGGCAGGAAACAGCTGTGGATCGTTTCTGCTAGTGATATATGATCATTTATTCTCATAATGTTTTTCAAATCTTGCCCTTTACCATAGTGAGAACTAGGTAACTGACCTTGGGCCTAATGTAAATGAAAAGGCAGAGTTCACACATGGCATCTAATGAGTTATGGGTGCCACCTTTGGCATCCCTGTTAATCTTTCAGTATTCTGTTCTTTTATCAAAAAACAACATTCTGTTCAAGGAGAAAGTTCCTAGGGATGCAGGATACACATGGCTTGTAATATTAATATGCAGTTGATGTAGCTTTTTTCTTTCTTACAAAAGAGATGGAATACAGCTGTCTCTGCATTTGGTAGAGTTGGTGCAAGAGCAAAATCCAGGTCTTGGCTCAGAGGAGATTCCAGAAAGGGACTGGAAAAAAACCAACCTGTTGATGCTGGGAGGTGTGGGAAGAGAGTAATGGAAAAATCAGCAAAATCCTTCTATGTTCCTTGGTTGAAGGCATCTCCCTGGTTGGTTCAGCAGGCTTTGAGGCTGTAAACAAGCTCCCTGTCTTTCTTTTGGGCAATAATTTCTCAGTATATGCCGTGATACTGCTTTTTAATGCTTGTTTCTGCAAGACATTGCTAAAATGGTTTAAATTGCTGTCAATTTTATCTTTGTCACTTTGAGGGTGACAGAGCCCTTGGCTTATGGTGATGCACTGTTGGAGCAATGCTGTCCTGCTGAGGTCAAAGATAGGAAGAAGACAGGAAATAGGACAGGAAGGTACGAAGATATAGGCAGCAGAGCAGGAACTTGCTTTTTACAATGTATATTTGATAGTTTTGGCTTGCAGGAATAGTTTGTTTCTGTCCAGCCATGAAATTCTGTCTCTACAAGCTCTCACAAGGCCAAGCAAAAGTCTGTGCCACCATCCAGTTTCTCTTCTTGAGTCAGGGTTTTATCCTGGGAGCTACCAGTTCTCACAGTTTCTACTAGGTATTAAAAGCTTTTCCTC
This sequence comes from Eulacestoma nigropectus, assembly GCA_013397775.1. NCBI lineage: Eukaryota > Metazoa > Chordata > Aves > Passeriformes > Eulacestoma > Eulacestoma nigropectus. The sequence goes on from VZTE01001930.1 coordinate 470,649, forward strand.
CTTCAAAAGAGCCTTTCACGAAAACAATGTGAGAAATGTTCAGCAAACTTGTCCTTGGAAGTGATTTGGTGACCTTAACTTTTTGGAAGAAAAGCAAAGAATGTCTTGAAATAGTTTCAGTGGCATGAAATCATAGTAATCCACTATAATAAAATACTTAAAGAATAACTGTTCTTAAGGACATTTTCACAAACACCCTCATCTTAAGTACTGTAATTACGAAGATAGGATTACTGCAATTCTACTTCAAAATTTAGAGCTCTTCCTAAACTGACAAGTATTACTTGTCTTCTCTGACCCTCCTTTGGACAAAGGGACAGCTCTGAGAGTGTCAGTTTGCCTTTCAGCATGATTGCTTTTAACTCACATAACAGGTTAGGCCATTATTGCCTTTCCTTTTTAAACCAACCGTCTCAAATGCTCTTATTCCCTGTTTCAGAATAATTAATTATTCCATTTCATTTATTCTTCTTCATTCACATGGCAGTACTACAGTCCTTCCAGGTCCTGTTGGGATGCAAGCATCCACATGCCTCCAGATGCTTTACAGATGTGTAAACTCATTTTAAGATTGAAATACTGCTGAACTTACATTATTTCATGCCTACACAGGTGTGGAGTAGCTTCTCAGGCAGTTCCCCTACACTGTTCTTCAGTGCTTTGCCTGGCCTGTGATGTTTGACTACACTGCTTTAGCAAACAGGACTTGAACAGGCACCCAGAATTCCTTGAATTAGACTTCCTAATCAGGGACCCCAGGTGAACCTGGCTGTTGGCACTTCAGCATCACAAGGGTGTTTGCGACCACTTAACTGCTTCAGCAACAAGGGATATTGGTTGTATGGTTCACTTCTGCAGTATGGAACAGGGTGACAATGTTACAAGCAAATAACAAGGTTTATTTTGTGTAGTAGAGTCATAAGCTGTGTATCTATGTATGTGCCTATCAGAAGGAGCTCTAAGTTTTATGTTGCTGTAAAAACTTGTCCGGTATAAACTTTCTGTCGCGTGTTGTGCACATGCAGACACAAGCTCCAGTGATCTATGCTCTTGAGAACTTGGGGTCTTAATAGACAAAACCCATTCCCAAAACATGCTCCAGAATTCATCAGCACTCACTCCACCAGCATCAAAGGAATGTAGCCAAGGTCTGAGCTGCAGAACCCTTACTGCCAGAGAACAGAGACAGGAAGCTCTTGTGTTTTCACATGGTGTTTCAGTGGGCTTAACAGTATTTGGTCAAAGGTTAGACATGATGATCTTGGAGGTCTTTTTCAGCCTTAATGATTCTGTGGTGCCAGGCAAGCGCCCCAGACTTCTCACTGTCTTAAACCAAACCTATTATCAGCCCGGTGTAACTAATTTGTATGCTATCACGAGGCCTGGAATCAAAGCTTACACTAAATTAATGCTATCTCCCTTGTGTGAGCCTCCCTCATTCCCTCTAGCAGTTCAACCAAAAAACAACTGTAAGAAACAAAGGAAAATGTTTACACAGCGGATGCTCTCTGTAGAAAGGACTGCAGCTACACTGCTCTCACATCTCCCTCTGTTTAACAGATAGAGTGCCCTTGCTTTCTAAAAACAGAATCGGGGCAAAAGCAGGGAGTACAAGGGAATACAAGCTGGGGAAGGGCACCAGTACAAAAAAAATCCAGCACTGGTAAAGAGATTTGTAGCATTTTAACTAGGAAATTTAACTTCATCCTGTCAGGGCTTCAAGTTTCATGTATTCAAGACTGAAATAAATTTTAAATGCTTAAAGTCTGCAGCAAAGCTAGGCTTCAGAACATCAAGAACTTGAAAGATTTCTTGTGATGTTAGTGCATCCATTACTTCCCATGTGTCTCCACAGAGATTAGATGCTAATTACTGGAAGTTAATAGGCTCCTTGTGGTTACAGACATTCCCCTTCACACTTTTACTGACACTGCAGAATCTGACTTCCCTTTTAAACATGACTGATCCAAATAGCTTAGCATAAGATAAATTCTTGAACTACATCAGTATGAAACCTTTTATTCTGGATTTTGAAATATACATACCATTAAACATTTTTTTTCTCCTTTCTGTTTGAAGTAAAATATGACCTTAACAACCCTGCAAAACATGGAAAGCTGAATTTCCTCAACAACCTTGCAACTGGACTAGTATTCATTATAGTAGTTGTGAATATTTTTATCACTGCCTTTGGAGTGCAGAAACCAGTTGCCGAGCCAGCATCGAGACAGTAAGGACCAGGTGAGTGTGGTCTCCCTGCAGCCTGACGTAGCAGGGCACGGCACCAGGAATGCAGGGCACACTGGGGCAGTGTAGAAACAGCCACAAGCTTATCTGTACAGTTCAAGTTCTTGCAAATACCTGAGTTCACTTCACATCAGTGCAAAAGCAGAAGCTGCTGGGAATTGGTAAGTTATTACAGTGGGTTTGTAAATGTGGAGTTCGAAAGTTCATGGCGGCACATATGTCACCCATAGGAAGTGTAAGGATTGTCCTGGCCTAGCCACTCCTTTTCCTTACTGCTGACTAAGACAATAAGGGAAATAATGTTGTTCTGCTTTCTCCAAATGCCTCTCCTGTGTTTAAGGAAGGTTTGCATCCAGTTTGTTGCCTATCACTAAAGACAATCTTTTCCCAAGTAGCTAGGGCTATTAAGTCTGACATATAACACTGCACATGCTGGAGCCTCTCAGTTCCTGTGCAGATCATGTGGCTCTTCTGTCCTCCACAGGACAGGGCTTTACTCCATGCGAGACTCAGCCCACAAAGATGAGCACTATCACTTCACATGTGGCCATTTACAACAATGTTGCTCTACCTGCATTTTCAACTTCATTCTTTACTTACACAGAAGGATAAATATAGGAATTGTGGGGATCAGACTGGGTATCTTCCTAGCATCACAGCTATGATGAGCAATTTGGGGGGAGATAAACCTAAATTGTAGGCTTGTAACTCAAGAAGCACCATGGTCAACATCTGCGTTTAGAATAGCACTGCTGAGTCTGTGTGTGCCAGCATTGCTCTGGCTCTTGGTCTCCCTCATCTCAACCCAGGGTCAGAGACCTGCTGAAGAAGGAGTTACTGGGCTGACGGGCCATGGTACACAGACAGCCCGTGCATGTAACATTACTGCTTTGTGCAAACTTCTACGGGAAACCCTTTCTCCATGAAAAAGAAGATGCAAGGCCTTTAAATCATTTTTCCGTAGATGAATGGTGCAACAGAAATCTGTAACGAGAATGGGAATCAGACAAAAATTTATCATCAGCCTTAACAGCATGGGGGGAAATCAGTTCAAAAAATTACTAGGAAGATGAAGAACTACATTAATTTATCTCAGGTTATGAGTGGAATTTTCTGCTTTAACCAAAACCTGTGAAATTCTGGCAGTGAAACAAGATAGTTTTATTGCATTTTCTGGCCATAGGTGCTACAGACAGACTAATAAATATTTAATTTTAACAGCGAAGAACACACAGATCGCCTGAGCTATTATCAGAAATACAGGTAGACTATTGACTTCAGCAGTACATGTTAAAGCAATACTGAAGCAATAACCTCAAAATTACACTGGCAAAGCCAAGAGAGCTGAATGAAGGATTATTGGAATTTTAGCTGCCTTCACAGGACAAACATGCACAATAGCCAGGGACAGAGGCAGAGACAAGCATCTGAAATAGGCATAAGGAAATACCAGTGGGTTTGTGCCGTGTCTTGCTGCTCAGCTGGCACCTGCTGGCACGGAGGTTGTCTTGACAGCACTGGTGTTGGAGCTTCTCCTCTTCTGCACTCCATCAGCTGCCGACCCAAAGGGTTTTGTGGCTTAGTCATGACTGGGATTGTGAAATGCCTCCTTAGAAAGCTGGGTGAAATGAGAAACAGTTCTGCTGTAACTTCTCTGAGATTGTCATGAGAGCATGAAACATAGTTCGGTGCCTCGATAAAGGAGAAACAATAGCTGGTTTATGTAAGCTCAGGTAGAGGCAAGACCAGGGCATGTATAAAGCAAATTTACATCTGAACAGAACCAGCAGCTGTGGGCTCCTGCCTCCATGCTCTTGCACTGCAGTTTCCTAATTAAACAGCCAAATGTGTTGTCCAGAACCTGTCTTTTTGCTCCAGATTTGTTAAATGTGAAAGTTCTGTGTTGCTTTGGAACCTTACAGCTGTTGTTTGCTCATTTGTACCCACTGCCCTTGCTAAAAACATCTGGTCATCTGAATGTAACTTGAAAAATAAGTGGTTTTCAGTCTGTTGCCATAGTCTCCCCAAAACCCTGAGAGAAGTGGGTGGCCACCATTTTCTGGGTTCACCTTTACTATTATGCACCCTTTTCTACAGAAAACTTAATTCCCCCTTTAAAGCAAATGTGTCGTTTACTATAATTCCTGTATCGCTAAAATATCAGTATCTTTGTGTTTCAGAGACCTGGAGCATTCATTTTAGATGCCATTTGCAGCTGAGCCAGTTACACTGGACACAGTGGGGAAGGAAAAATAATCTGAAGAAGCTGGACACACCAAGCAGCTTTCTCAAGTTTCCAACACATTTGTATACCTAAAGTTTTCCCATATGTTAATATTTAAACTGTTTGGCATCTAAAAAAAGGTTGATTTTGCCCCAAGGACGCTGTTTTTTTGGAATATTGGCATTTCAATTTCTGAAGAAACTTCATTTTTTTTCAGAGAAGTGACATAAGCTCATGAAACAAGGAAATATCGTCTGGTAGCACTTCACAGGACTTTTCTTTTTACATGCCTTTGGTTTTTGTGGCAATTTGTCATTTCCACCATGGTAAGAAATGTCAGGCCTTTGACTGTGGCATGGTCACTTTGTCCTTTATTTCACAGCTTGGCACCAAGCCCACGTACTCTGTAGCCCAGCAGGGCTCTTCCTTTGCAGCGTGTTAAGGTAGCTGTGCCTTGTTCTTTTTTTTCCACTCTAGCTAAAGCAAAGATGGGACAAACAGAAACAAACAGCATTCTTTTGTCCAGTTTCCTGTTCTTCGTGCACAGACACAAATAACGTAATTGTTAATAGTTTCTTACCATGAACTGCTATTCTGTGTGTTCTGTGCATTGTATGTATTTATTTGAATGCTAGAGTAGTTCAAGGGACCTTTAAAGCCCATCTCATCCCATCCCTGCCATGGGCAGGGACACCTTCCACTGTCCCAGGTTGATCCAAGCCCTGTCCAACCTGGTCTTGGACACTTCCAGGGATCCAGGGCAGCCACAGCTGCTCTGGGCACCCTGTGCCAGGGCCTCCCCACCCTCATTGTAAAAGGTTCTTCCTCATGTCAACTTTCTGGAAACTCTATTAGAAGCGCCACCTTTTCTAGGCTCAACTGGCAAACTGGAGGATCCAGGGTGAGCTTTACCTGCTAAACTGGTACCAAGTGCCTGTCAGCAGCAATTCAAATGGCAAAATGAATTGAGTTTTTCTCTCTAGTTTCCTCTCTCTCTTCCCATTGCTGATTGCTGCAGTTTTGTTACTTTTATGAGTTTATGGCTAAAAGCAAAACAGATTTTTAAATTTTTATTTTTAAATATATATAGAGATATAAATATCTTCTAGGCTCTTACCTGCTGGCTCAGGGACTTACACTTTTTCTAAATACACTATTGCTAGTAATGGTGCAGGTTACAAGAATTTCTTCAACAAAAACATTTTAGTCATTTTATTTCCAAAGTATCATACCTGTAGTCAGACAAATTTGAGTTTTTTAAGTTATGCTTACATGTAGATGCAAATTTGTATTAATCAATTTTCAAATGCTCCCTTGTAAATAAGAATAGAAGTTTGACTTTCATGTGTCTCATCTCATTTAGGTTTTATTATTGCCCTTTCTTTTTGGTTATTTCTCAAAGCCCATTGATGCACCAGATTTTCATGTTTATGTTATGTAAGAATTACTAACAGAAAACAAATCAGAAACTTGTGTGATTAATAATGGAATAGACATTCTTTTTTATTTTCTAATTTGTCTTTTGTTGCTTCATTTCCATTGTAACATGAATTTAACCAGTATCTAGCAGGCAATGGTTTAATTGTTTGTGCTGTACTAATTTAGACATAGCTCAGAACAAGTTCTGAATGAGGCACACAGGACAACTTCCTGTATTTATTTTTTACAAACCACCAACTGTTGTGGAGCTGTTCATGCCCACTCGTGGCTGTCACACTTCTGATGCTGCAGAGGAGCGAATTGCCTGGCCCCAGAGCAGTGCTGGAAATCTGAAAAACCTTTCCTTTGGAGGAAATAGGTGACTGTAGGAAGAGACCTTCTAGTATGAAATTTATCTGTGGCACAACACTGGTCAGTAATTTTGATAAGATTCTTGACTGTACCAAGAATGATACCTTTAAAGTACGATTTGCAAAACATCCTCAGACATTAAATCAGTATTTTAAGTCTCTGAAGCCTTCAGAGTTCATGTATTTTTTAGCAGACAGAAGCATCTGCAAGTTGGTTTCAAGTATAAATAATTTAATCACAGGATTATTATTCTTTTAAGTCAGGTGCTGCTTTAAAATCCTGGCAAGTATCTCCAAGGGGCAGCAAACAAATACATAGGTTTGACTCGTTCTTGGACTCGTTCTTTGGTTTTCTGTGCTTTTTCAGAGTTCTTGGTTGGAGGCAAATATTTCCCTTAAAAAGAGGTCATCAATAATGAAGCAAGATAAATTTTCCAGGCTGTGTGGGGAGCAGTTCATGCCAGGTCAGCCGTTTGCTCCTATTTCATAAGCTCTGGGCAGGGTGAGCATTGTTCATGGTCCTTCTCATTAGTTCCTTCAGCATCCAGAACAGCCTGGGCTGGGATTTGCAGCATAGCTGTACTTACTGAAGCAGGTGACAACAACCAGATTTACTGGAACTGACTCTATTTGCTTCTAAACCAGGTCACTGCTGGAGCTTATTCTGATGCTGAGTCTTACATAAAATAGACTGAAGTAGAAAACATTCTGGTTTCTGTATCCCCCTCAACTGCCAGGTGTTTTAATTAATAACTTCTTTATCGTCAGTGAGTTTGCAGATGACACTAAGGTTGCTGAGAGTATTGATCTGCTCTTGGGCAGCAAAGCTCCATAGTTGTACCTGGAGAGTCTGGATCCAAGGCCAGTGGTCTGAGGTTCAACAAGGCCAAGTGCCGGGTCCTGTCCTTGAGCCACAACAGCCCCTGCAGCTCCAGGCTGAGCCAGAGGGGCTGGAAAAGCCCTGGGGCTGCTGCTGGCAGCAGCTGAACATGAGCCCAGGTGGGCAAGAAGGACCAGGGCACCCAGGCCTGTTCCAGCCATGGTGTGGCAGCAGGACCAGGGCAGTGCCCATCCCCTGTGCTGGGCACTGCTGAGGCTCCATCTCAAATCCTGGGGCCAGTTTTCAGTCCCTCATAACAAGAATGACCTTGAGGGGCTGGAGCGTGTCCAGAGAAGGGAACGGAGCTGGGAAGGGGCTGAGGGAGCTGGGGGGGCTCAGCCTGGGGAAAAGGAGGCTCAGGGGGAACCTTCTCGCTCTGCACAACTCCCTGACAGGAGGGGGCAGCCAGGGGTGGTTGGGCTTTGCTTCCAGGGAGCAAGGACAGGACAAGAGGGAATGGCCTCAATCTGGGCCAGGGGAGGTTCAGGAAGAATTTCTTCATGGAAAGGGTTGTCAAGCATTGAAAGGGGCTGCCAACAGATGTGATGGATTCACCATTCCTGGAGATGTTCAAGAAATGGCTGGATGTGGCCATGTGGTCCATGGCCATGTCGATGGGAGGGTCACTGATGTGCCACTGCAGGATAGGTTGTGAAAGACAGAATACAATCTTTTCAAAATAATATCTAACCAATAGTTATCCAACTTCCTAACAGGGTGGTGACAAAAAATTACCTGCCTTCCTATTGGATGCTATGGGTTATTTTGAATTCACTTTCTTCTTCCTCTGCAGTCTGTTGAAGATCTGTTTTCATGGTTCATTTTATCCCCTTGGCTTCTCATAACGAGAACTATTTGCTAACCTGGCTGCCTTCCCAAGGAGAGTGCCACAGCTCCCAGCCAGAAACAGAGACTTATCAATGGCTCCTCATCAGGCAAGTCAGGCTTTGTCAGAAATGGAGATGGCAAAAACTCAGGTTCTTTTTTCATTCAGTCTCCTTCCTGATGTTTTCCACTCCTCTTTTTTCCAGTCTTCCAGCCTAGAAGTTGCCCCACCCCCTTTTTAATGGTACAAGTTTTAACTAGTTGGGAGATGAGTGGTAAATATGGTGCCATGCTAGGAAGAACCACACCAGGACTACTGGAACATTGCTAAACATTTTCACTGGTGCCAATAACTTTTGAGAATAAATCAGTTTCATCACCACCCAACATCACCTCAGATTACTGGCATCAAGGATGAAAATAATTTAAACTGTTGGGAAGGCTTTATGTTTCAGATTTGTTTTGGACTTGTGGAAGATATGGAGGGAGACAGCTATGTGTCTTTACCCTGAAATAGGAGTTACATTTGTCTGTGTCAGAAAACATCATTCACCAGGCATACCAGGGAGAGCGTCTCTCAGGAAAGAAATGACTGTATCCCCCTAGGCCTTTCCATCCCTTGTAGAGTTTCAAATTCTGGGAACGTGACTTGGGAACATGACTGAACTTCACAAACTCTGTGAAGTGCACTAACTGGGGAGCGTTGGGAGCAAGCCACGACAGGCCTGCGTGGGTCAGTGTTCTCCTTCATACTCCATAAAAATTCTTTCTTCTCCATGCTGATAAACAAACAGGTTTGAAAGCCCCACATTCCACAGCTACACTGGTAGGACTCCTCACAGTGTCTTGAAGCGACCCTGGTTATCACACAGACATCCTGGAATCTTGAAACCTGATGTCACTGTTAATATTTTGCTTAATTTGCACATCCTCTTCACTTGCAGACACAGGATGTGATGGAATGATGAGTCTTGTTCATCTTTCCAGAGTCAGGACCAGCCTAGACTCATTCAGGGCTGAATTTCATCCAGGTCTGAATGAGGAATTTACTTCCTACTTGTTTTCTTATTGACTCTGAGCTCATCAAGATGAGTTTCACTTGTATCCCACAGGGCTCCTGGCCTGGAATACCCTGAAAGATACCATTGCAACTCTTTCATAGAAAACTGCTATGTAAATTATTACTATTAATAATAATTATTATTTTCTGCTATAATTTTACCTGTTATACCTGGACTTTGAATTTGGTTCCTACCTGATGTAAATTATCTCCCTACCTCCTGGCAGAACAGAGTTCTTCCAGAGCAGAGCAAAGTAGCCATGGTAAACAGACTGTGAGCTAGCCCCAGAGGCACAGGTGGGACCTCACTGGAGGATGAGCTTCCTCACCTCTGGAACCTCTGACTGCACCTTGCAGCTTAACCATAAACCAGCATAAAACTAAAGCAAAGCAGACCTGCTTTGGGGTAGTGTGTGATTCCAGGGTGGAAGGAAAAGCTCCTGTACTTGCCTTACAAACCCTCCAGGTGAGAGGTTCAGATGCAGGTCGAGCCCCAGGCTCACAGTAAGGGGACAAGCTCGTCCCCTCTGCAGAACTCTGCATCCACCAGAACATGGCAGCATGAAGCAGGGAACAACAGCTCCCAAGAGCATGTGGAAGTCATTTTGGCATCTGTAACACATCCAGAAGGATCCAGCAGAGCTTCTGACTGGTCAGGGCTCATCTGTGCATAATGGGGTCAGTTTTGCATTTGAAAGTAGTGATGAATTCTGGATTTCCCTCTTGTGTGTGCAGGAGAAAGCATGGTAGTTGGAGCTGTCACAGAATCATAGATCACAGACTGATTTGGGTGGGAAGGGACCTTAAAGTTCAGCTCATTCCACCCCCTGTCATGGACAGGGATACCTTCCACCATCCCAGGTTGCTCCAAGCCCTGTCCGACCTGGCCTTGAACACTTACAGGGATGGGGAATCCACAAACCCTCTGGCCAACCTCTGCCAGGACCTTCCCACCCTTATAGCAAAGAATTTCTTCCCAGTATCTAATCCAAACATGCCCTTCAATCACTCCTGGTTATTGCAGCACAGCACTATGTCCCTTGTGCCACCCCACACCCCTGTGCCAGCATCCCCAGCACCAGCCTGGGGTGTGGGTCACTGCACCCTCGGAGTGGGACCAGGGAGCTGTGCCATCCTGCTGCCGTGGCTGCCTGGAGAAAGGGACAGGAAGCACCAGCGGCCGCCCAAGAGCAACCCTTTGGTTTTGACATCTTGCAGTTTTTAAATGTGTTGTCCTTCCAAGCAAGGATAAGCCCCCAGCTAGAACTGGTGGGATGAAGATGGCAGATTTTTTTGCCTCTTCTCCCTCCCTGAAAATACACAAGGCTCTGCTTTGTGCTTGGAAATATTCTTAACAAATCTGTATTAAAAGTGAAACACCCAGGCAAGTGGAAAGGTGACTGAGGACACAGGAAGGGTTGGAGAGGGACAGAGGGCTGAGCTCAGAAAGGCAGCTGTGAGGCCAGGGAACATACCTCTTTCAAAGATTTCCAGTGTGCTGCTTGGCCCCATGGGGATTTGGAAATCTCAGTCTCAGTGGGTGGGATTTTTCCTTCACAGAAAGATGTGAAGCAAAATCCAGCTGTATGCAACCATTATGGATCAGGAATATTTAAGAGGCACGGGCATCTTCTTTCCAACCTCCACTAGCAGCTTTTAAAATGAATTAGCTCAGAGCCCACAGAGGAGAAATAGCGTCAGATCTCTCCCTTTCTGCTACTGCAGAGCGTTCAGCAGGGAGCAGGCATGGGGACCCAGCAGCGCTGCCACTCCCAGCCGTCGCTGGAGCCGCTGGGGCCAGGGGGAGTGAGGCACCGCTGGATGGCACAGAGCAGCCTCTGGACAGGGACTGCAGGGCTGGAGCACTGTGAGACCCCCAGGGTAGCTAAAACCGGAGCTTAAAAGGAAAAAAAAAAAGCCACCTGAGTGTTTTGCTATGGACAAGAGAGGATTTGATGTAAATCATGCCATGAGGACACATCTCGCCAGTGATTTATCCAGGCTTGAGGTACAGTGGCACTCAGGCTGCTGGCACCTGACTTCACCTGTTACCAGTTCATGAAGCATAGACTGAGTCTGAAAGGTTTTTGCTTTACTAGACACAATGTTATCAAAGATTTATCAACAGCACCATGGCAGAAAGCTTCTCCTTGTGACCACAGTGTATAGTGGCCTGTGGTCCAAAATAGAAGGGGCAGGTCAGGAGTCACCCAAAATGCTCTTTTATGCCAAAGCAGTGGCACTGAATTAACTGGAGCAATGTTGCTGCATGACACATTCCTGTCTCATCTCCTGCCTCTCCTTTCTTTCCATTTGGCACTTATAACATCCCTATGAAGGGGGTGAAGTCACCATGCCTGAAGAGTTTAAAAAACATGTGGATGTGGCATTTCAGGACATGGTTTCGTGGTGAACATGGTGGTGGTGCCAGATCGGCCTTAATGATCTTAAGAGGGCTTTTCCAAGCTTAACAAACATATGATCCTATGATTCTCCTGCTACAGCATCAGAATCTTCCTTTGATGAGATTCTTAACACTGCTCATAGAGGCACCTGGGCCAGCAGTTTCCCTTTATCCAAAGGAACAGGCCAGTAACAAATCTGTCTGCATTTTTCCTTATATGAAGTCCCTTTTTTGGGTGGTCAAAGTAGCACTTAAAATCAGCTGTGTGTCGAAGTTCCTTTTCAGCAAACACCAGTGCGCCTCCAAGGCTTCATGGGCAGTGACCCTTGGAACTCCCAAAATGACACAAAATCAAGGATTAACCCAAAGACACCCAGTCTTTGAACTGATGAGTCCTGTTTAACTCCAGATCCCTGAACAAGTTAAGCAGAAAAACTGCAATTTTGAAAGCAGGTGAAAATGTTAAAAATCCTGGCACAAATACCCAGAAAAATTTAACCATGAGAGGCCAGAGCCCAGGAGAGGTCTATCGGCAGCCACGGGAGGGCAACAACCAAAGGGCGCTCCTGAAAGAAGAGCAATGCATTAACTACAAGAAAAACAGCAGCATTCTTCTCTCAGATTTTATTTCAATTTAATTGCCAGCTTCACCCCATTAAAAAAAGAAATCCATTAATTTCTACAGGATTCACAAAGACTTACGTTCAGAGAAATTACTGCAGGACACAGGACCTGTGAAATGCAGCAAACTGATTTTTGGCAGCACAGCCAAGACATGGCATAACATGGAGTAGCATCTGTGCACACAGAAGGGCAGGGAAAAGCATCCATGACAGCACATTTTGACCAAATTTGTTTTCAATTTATTACAGTATGAGAAAAATAACAACAAACGAAAGAAACAGAAGGAATAACTTTGCCTTGGCAAAGGCACTTTTAACTGCAAACTCCATCCAGCAGCTGTAAAACAGCCCAGTGCATCCCACAATGAATCATCACTTCATTCCCACTCCAGCTCATCAGGCACATCATCCTTCACCAAGTCCTTTAAATAGCAGTCTGGCTTTAAATGGAATTGTGCAAATTCATTGTAGGATCTGTCACTTTGCTTCCCAGCTCTCTGCACACAGACAGTCCCATCACTCGGCCTTTACCATTTCCATGACTCAGGCCAGTACCTGCAGAGCAGCCTAGGGTGATCCCACTGGACAGCTCTTGTCCTGGGATCAACACAGCCCTGACACTACCACCAGGACAATCAGAGGCACTTCAGCTTTACTTTAAATCAAAATGCCCATTCATTAAAAAAACAACCAGGGAAGTAAGATGATTTTTCGCTAGATATCAGGAGGCCTTGGGGCTGAAGAACCTGGAGCTCATCCCCCATTCCCTTCCCCTCAGGATTCATGCACAAATCACCCAGGAGCAAAGGGGGACAGTCCCTGGTGGAAAGCAGCACGAGCTGAGCGGGCAGGAGCCAGTGGCTTGACCACCTGCACATCCCACCCTCATCTCCTTCCCGAGGAGCACGTCCAGCCCTCCAGGAGAGCGTCCCTGCCTAGGCTGCTTCTCCTTAGCTCCTGTACAATTCCTGCCTGCAGCATGAGAACCACGGTGTTCACAAGGATGGCTTCCACCCTCTGCATGGAACCACCTACAACTCAGCCAGGACAACCTCTCTGCACAAAGAGTGAAGCACATTTATAAATAAATACCAGCACAGTTTCAGCAGCCAAGGCCAAGCTATTCTTTACTTGCCAGGGAACCAGAATTCTGCAGCTAAGCAGCTTCATCCAAGACCCTGTTAGATTTATTCCCAAGTTCATAACACTGTTTGCCCAGAAGGACCTGACTTCCATGCAGGTGCACATGTGCTTCCTCCAGGAGCTGAAAATGGAATTATCACTATCCATATATGCTGCATAGATGTGCTTGCAGACAAGCGAGCTCCTGAAAGAAAAATATTCCAAGAAAAAGAATGTCTCCCAACCTATGCACATGCCAATTTTATAGGCAGCCTGACTTTCGCTGTTCAAGTTAATAACTGGCACTAATGAAGGAATACATTATTTTCTATTCTTTGCTGTTAGGTCCTTTAACACTAGGATGAACCAAGACTCATTTTTTTCTTTCTCCTTCCAGCTCTAACCCATAGCTCATTCTGGATCATCTTTTTCCCTGAGAGATATCCTCATCTCAAGCAACCTCAGCAAGTGAGAAAATATAGCCCTAGCCATAGTAAACTTTCCTGTACCATACCGGGAAGGAATTATTCCCTGTGAGGGTAAGGAGGCCCTGGCACAGATTGCCCAGAGAAGCTGTTGCTGCCCCACCCCTGGAAGTGTCCTTTGGAAGCTCTCTAATAATTAAATGTCTTATATTGTGGTGCTCAGAACTGCCCCCAGCACTCGAGGTAAGGCCACCCCAGTGCAGAGCAGAGCGGGACAATCCCCTCCCTGGCCCGACTGGCCATGGTGGGCCTGGTGCCCCCCAGGACAGGGATGTCCCCCCTGGCTGCCAGGGCACTCACATTCAACTTTCCACTGACCAGGACGCCAGGTCCCTTTGCACGGTGCTGCTCTCCAGCAGCTCATTCCCCAGCCTGTTCATACATCCAGGCTTGCCCCATCCCAGGTGCAGAATCTGGCACTTTCCCTTGTTGAACTTCATATGGTTGGTGATTGCCCAGCCCTCCAGTTTGTCCAGGTCTCTCTGCAGAGCCTCCCTTCACTTCACTGGGAAAGGGAAAGCTAGATAAATCTGGAACATTTTTGTAGTAGTCTGAAGTGCTTCAGGTCAGACACTCCAGTCACTGGAATACCCCACGGGCTGGGAACCAGCCTGCACCACCTCCAGGGCATTCAAACCAGGGCCAGCAGCTGAGTGTGACCAGAAAAAAGGCAGGCTGGGATGAAGCACCAACAGGGAATCAGAGGACACAGTGAACACAAGGCAGACATAAAAGGAACTGGCCTCCATGAACTTTTCACAGGAGTCAGTGCCCACCTGAGCTCAGGCAGTGACTATAAAGGATCTAGACAAAATAGACAGTTCTGAGATGGAGATCCATTTCTACTAAGGCTTTGAGTGCATGTGTTCAAGTGCTTTTCTTAAATTAATTCTCACAATAGACAGGCCAGAGTTCTTCAAACAGTTGTGATCCTTCATTCCAGTACAGAAAACACATACATAAACGTGGCTTCAGACCCACGCTCACTTAGGAGATCATTTTAAAGCTTGTAGTAAAAATATTTTTTTATACAAATGATAAATACTTTAAAATAAGCATTTACAAAAATAAACGGTCCGTTCTCATAAAGAAGGACATTTATAGCTGAAATTCTGAATACATCTGGAGGCAAGGCAATTATTGATGAAGCTAGTTAATAAAATCTTTGGTATGAGTATAGGACATTAATATTTATGCACCGTTGGCTTCCTTTGGCTGGTGTACTGTACAGACAAGCGAAGGGACAGCTTTTCCTTAATTTCTTGGTATGTCTTCCAAATACAACATACAAATATTTCTAACATGTCTTCCTATGATAATAGGAGAAAAGCCCAAGATTCTCCTGGCTCTTCCTATGACTTGCGTTTCTAAAACAGAATGATGAGAGGAAAAAGAGAAAGTTAACACAGTTAAATTTCATTTTAGCTAGGAAGCAGCACCTACAAAAAATAAAAATCAATTGAAAATAACTCTAGGGGAAAGCCCATTTCCTTCAATTTGTAGAAATCAACTGCCAAGAGAGGCGAACAATGAACCTATTCAGATTCACTGCTACAAGTTCAGACAGAAAGAGAAGATTGGTCTGTTAGGGCAGGGGGCAGCTTCACACATGAGCACAGCACTGGACAGTGTGGAGCAGGTTCTGTCAGGTGGCAGGTACAGCCAACACCCAGAGCCAGCAGCATGGGGACAAGCTGTAGCTGCTTGGACTCAGCAAATCCAGCCAGCATCCTCAAGCCCTGGCACTGGCCAGGCTTCCACCAGCTCCCAAGAGGTGTGGGAACCAGAAGGTTTTGGGTCTGTCTCATGACTGCTGGGAATCATGACCCATTGCTATAGGAACAGGAGCTCACGTGACTACTGTCTTTAAAAAGAGCCCCTATTTGTGGCATCTTCTGTAGGCAAAATATCCATTATTTATACCTCAGTATGTCTGCTGTGCAATTTGTATCCTGAGCTCACTAATGAGTGATGACACCTTGACCCACCGTATTAAGGAGCCCTGTCAGATGAGGAGCCCAGCTCATTCCATCCCTGCTGAGGGAAGGCAGCCAAGAGAAGCCCCTGAGTAGCTCACCTGAGTTACAGCAATACCAGAACAGGGCCAGTCCTGCAGCCACGCTGAAACAGGCCAGGAAAAACACTGGGCCTAGAGAAAATGGGAAGGAAACACATTAAGACAGAACAGGGCAGCAGAAGTTTAGCTCAGTTCATAAATCACCAATTGCTATCAATATGCCTAATTAAGCATATTCAAATGAAGCTAACACATTCACAATTCTGTATGTTCTGTAGCTAATGTACTATGAAACACATTTACTAGACTGCAATTAATTTTTTTTACAGTTGGTTTGCCACCATTCCCTGTTCTCCTCTGCTCATCTAGCTACAGCCTATGGAATTAAGGGAAAAGTTTCATTAGATGTTTCCTCACTCCAAAACTTTGTGCAACCCACCCTTTAAACACTAAACAAATGCCCCAGGCTGTTGGGCCTCCCCCACAGGCAGGCA
Organism: Eulacestoma nigropectus; assembly: GCA_013397775.1. Lineage (NCBI taxonomy): Eukaryota > Metazoa > Chordata > Aves > Passeriformes > Eulacestoma > Eulacestoma nigropectus. Next base: position 486,820 of record VZTE01001930.1, read on the forward strand.
CTTCACTCCCTACACAGCCCCAGGCCCTGCTCAGGGGAAGAGCCCTCAGAGGCACATTTTTAGGGGTTTTTTTATTCCCCACAGATTTTCCACAAACTCCACCTTCTGGCAAGAGCAAATATTCTTGTTCATGTTTACAATTCTCCTGGGGGCTGAGATGAAGAGCCACATGTGCACCTAAACCAAATCTCCTGGAAACTGCCTGCCTGGAATTACAGGCAGCTTAATGGTGATGGTCACTACTGATGTTCAATAAAACCTTTCTAATTCATACTTATCCACTGACAAAACAGCATAAAGATTTATATCTGCTTCTTTATTACCTAATGTTCTATTTGTATTAACTATTTCACCAGAAACAGAGATACAATTAAGCTACACCTCTATTTGCATTAACTATTTCACAGAAACAGAGATACAATTAAGCTACACCTATCAATTTAAGGACAAGCGTACTGCCTCAACAAATTCCTGGAGCTGACTGCGTGGACAAGGACACTGGAGAAACAGCAAAGGGGCAAGGATTTGGTTGCTCCTTGGCATGTAACCTCCCAAGGAGGGTGGCTAGTGGCCAAACAATCTCTAGTCTGAGTCCAGCTCAGGAAAAAAAAAAAAGTAATAAGCAAAAATAAAGTACTACTTCATTTTCTTATTTCCAAGCACTTTCTCTGTTCATCCTGTACTGTTATGCTGCCGACAGCAACAGCAATGTGGAAAGTCTGAACAGCAATTTGGTTCAATATTCAGAGAAACACCACCACAGACAAAAATGTACATCAAGTTAAACAGTGTTTCTGCTCCTTATTTCAGTTTTCTCTCAGGAAACTGGAAAAAAAGGCATAATTCATAGAAAGTGTTTTGAATCTCTCATTCTTGTATCTAAATTTCTAAATAAAACATTAAACTCAAATGATACAATAGTTCATTACAAATTGTGAGAACTCTTCATCTTTCTTTCAGATCTTCCTTTTCAAAATATCCTACCATGAATAAAATATTTGTCTCTGTAATCTGGCATTGAACAGAGGAAGGTGAAAATAATTAATATGTTTTCCTAAGGAAAATATATTTAAGCTTTTCCTTCCTTTCTGGCATTGCTTTCAAATAATTTGTAGTTAAATTAAGAGCTTAAAAAAAATTGAAAAAAAATTGAAAGTTATATCAAGAAGTTATTGATGGCCTTATGCAAAATGACAGCGGCAGCTGAATAGACCTTACTGTTCAAGCATTGAAGAAATCACAGAAAATTAAGAATTTAGCTGTAATAGTGTAAGTAATACCATTGTAAATATTGATTAAACTCTACAGTCTCTTCAATTTCCTGGCACTGGTTTCCTCAACAGTAGCTCAGTACATTTTCCTCCATCAATTCTACTTAACTTGTGACAGTAAAGACGTCATAAGCCAAAGTAGTTGTTACATGAAGTGCAAATTACATGATATAATAAATTGCATCATAATCTGCAAAGCCATTCCATACGGTGACACTGTATGATTTATTTACCCCTGTCATTTAGCATATATTGCTCCTTGTCAGTGTCTATCTCTGTGGGATCTGGGGTTTCTAGAAATAAAAGCAACACATGAAAAGTTAGTACTCAGCTCAAGCAAGCAAACAAACATAATCAGCACATGCAAAATGGTGCAAAACAACACATTTCAGAAAAATATCCAATATTGACATAAAGTATTAACCCCTCCAATGGTAAATCATTGCTAGACTTAAAGCTGGACTGATCAAAAGACATGGGTTGATCAAAAGACATAGGCACAGAGTCATCTGAATGCAACTACAAACAGCTGCAGCCCCACCTCTGATCTGCTTAAGCAGTGACCACATAAATAACACTACACTTGTTTCCCAAGTTAGGAAAGCAGGAGATAATCCTTTCACAATGCCAGCAATTTTCATTGTAATAAATACAAACGATCTGTTAATAGATGCACTAATCTGAAAACACCTCTATAATTTAATGTATCATCATTCTTTGTTCTTGAGCAAATCTCTGGGCATTGATGGTAAAGCACATAGAAAAAACTTCTTGGTGCAGATTATTTACTAAATGCTGGTCTCAGCTGAAGACATTCCCAGCTTCTTTAAAACTCTGTAGGTTCTATAAGCTAACATTTGCACAAGTAATTTTGGCCTCTACCTTTCTGCAAATTCAAGTAGAAAAGGAGGCTGGCCTTAAGGTGTTCAGTAGTTTCCACTCTGGGCAGAAAGACCCTTTCAGAGCTGCCTCTGCCACACAGATGTGGAGATCATGCTGTCTGCAGAAGGGGCATGCACAGCTGTCACCAGACATGGCACAGGAGTGACTTTCCATAACACATCACCAATCTGCAAAACAACTCTTTTAGCCAAACCTTTTTGTAGTCACAGAATCACAGAATCATAAAGGTTGGAAAAGACCTCTAAGATCACCAAGTCCAACCGTCAAAGGGTTAAGAGGGTTAAAAAGGGAAAGGAAAAAATATAAGAGCTCTGAATCTGGCTATCAATAGGGAAGAATTTAAGACTGATCGGTTTCAACTGCTCTCCTTCTTCCATATGACACCTGGATCTAGGAGAGGTGCCTCAAAAACTGCCCTGTCCACCCAGGCAGCGACAGCGCAACATCCGTCTCCCCTGCCAAGGACGTCCCTCTCCGTGGGGGGACAGGCCATGGTACTGGAGCAGGACAGAAGCATCTGGAGCACTTTGCTGTGAAGCCTGAGAGCCACCGAAGCAGCAAGGATTGCTGCAAAGCCTCTGTGAGCACTGTGTGCCTCCAGCAGCCTCACCCAGCCTGCCCCTCTGAGGGGCTGATGTCCTCCCTAGGAACTCCAGCTAGGAAATCCAGCTAGGAAATCCTCACGCTGCACAGGAGAGCACGGACAAATCTCTGCCACTTCTATCGCTGCGTGGGGCTGATAGGAGCCTTTATCCTTTTAGTCTATGTCAGCACGGAGAGAAATAAAAACATTTTCTGAGTCCCTTGGAAACTCCGGTTTGCTTCAACAGCTCGGAGGCTGCCCACACCGTGTGCCTTACCCCCCCTCTAGTGGGAATGTTCAGACATTACCAGACACTTCACCAGCAATTTACACTTCAGGCAAAGAAATTTTGTTCTAGCACAAATTTTAAAGCTGTCTTAAAAATGAAAAAGAAATATTTGAAAGGATTTCCTCTGTAGAAAAAATCTGTCCTATGTACAGCTGCATGTAATCTATTACAGAACTCAGTCCTGGCCATGGTTCATTCATGTCCTCATCAATAATTATTCCAGCTGTTTGTAATGCTTGTTCCAGCTCAGTCTGCATCTAGAAGAAAATCCCCATGTCAGGGCTTCTCCTTTTTCTTCGTATTTACAAATTCTAGTGGCAATTCTGTAATTGCTTTGTGCTAAATTTAACAACTACTGCTAAGAGTATTATAGAATGATAGCACAGTTTGAGTTGGAAGGGACCCTAAAGACCATCCAGTTCCAACCTCCTGCGATGGGGCAGGGACACCTTCCACTGACCAGGGTGCTCGGGACCTCACAGACCCTGGCCTTGAACACTCCAAGGAGCACTTCTAAGGAGTAACATTCGAGTAACGAACTGTGTGTGGTGGAGGTCTGAAGGATAATGCCTTTAATACTGAAAATGTCCAAGTTCACTTAAATGAGAAGTTACTCCTCATATTGATAAGGGAGCTTTTCCTGAAGAATAAAAGTGCTTGCGGTTTTAGCTTAAAAAGCTGCACAGATGTTTCTTGACCATTCAATCCAGAATTCAGACATTTGTTTTAATTACAGAACTCTAAGAAGCAGCAAGTGTATTAACACAATCATCTCAATATTTATTTCTCAGGTCAACAGAAAGAAACTGCCGAACCTCGGCACACAGTAATGTTTTAACTCAGTTCTTTAAATTATCCGCATCCTTCTGAGGATGGTAACATGAGGATGTAAAAGAATGTACCAAGATAATACAGAATTTAATGACTTTTGATGGTAACTGAAGTCCCTTTGCAGCAGCAGCAAACCAGTTTTCGGGTGCCACAAGGAGCTGTATGTTTAACGTGAAGCACTTCTAGCACAGGTATTTGCTATGCATAGTCTGAACATGAGAAACCCTAACCCCGCCTACTCGTGGTTGCCTGAGGAAAGCTCGGAGTCACCATGTAAATCATGTGCAAGGATGAGCATGTTTCTGCTCTAGCTAAAAGTGAAAATGTCCCACAGACACTAACCAAGTCTCCTTGTAAAGATACATATTCAAAAATGGCTTGTACAACGTGCTATTGAACATCAAAATAGCTTCAACTCTCAAACACCAAGACAGTCTTGAAATTTTATTCTTAGTGACTACACTAAGACTTCTCAAACTGCTCTTAATTCATAAAGGCTGTCTGCTAACTTCTAGTCAGCCTGGCAGAAAAACCTGTTTCTTGAGCTCTACTCAAGTAAAAATGATAGATCCAAGACAATTTGATTGAAGAGCCTGTTCCCCGAAGTGCATGACTTCTGCAAGGTGAACATCAGATCAAAGCACTGCCTTCAAGCTGCTGTGAGGTTCAATCAATTGGGATTGGGGCTCATCTGAGATTCTGAGGCAGGATGGGCCCAGACTTCCCCAGTTCAAAAGGGTTCAGGCATGGATGTGAGGTAACTCTGCAGCCTCCCTGTGCAGGCAGGAAAACCGTCTTCCATCAGTTTGTGCTGGGTAGATACAAATCGCTTCTTTCAAAATGAAAGACAAAATGACAGTAATTACAAATTTACATTACATTTTCACTGCATAAATAAAAATGGTCAACCTACAGACTTTCAGAGTAATGGTTTGAATGTCACTGGAGTTTGCCTCACGTCTGTAATTCCCCCTGGCATCTAATGGAGTTTCTGATAACTAGAAATCAACTGACTAGTGAAGCATTAGTGTTGGTAGATTTTAAGGATTTCTTAAACTGACGCTTCCTTATGTAAATGTGGGAGCTTTCCCTCAAGCTCCTCAAGTCATTTCAGTATGGGATGCCTGAATGTATTTCCCATACACTTGGAACAGTGTTCTTCTCTGTGTTTCTTAGGTAGGGGGGAAAAAAGAAGACCAATATATAGCAGCAAGCATTATCCCATACTGGCAAGTCAGGCTTGAAACCTTTTCTTAAAGAAATGAGCTCCTTTGCAGTACGGAATCAAATCTGTTTGAGCCTCAGTCCTCCTGAAGTGCATAAAAGTATACTTGGGGGGCAGCTTTACGGTCTGTTAGCTGCACAAAACAAGTCCTAAGTGATTTTAATATCACAGTCCATCCGTGCAAGGGCCTATGAATGTGTGCTTCACGTTAAACTAGACAGAATGGGGAAATTTATGGATTGAGGGGAAGCCAAGGTTCTGGGTCAGCAGACTTTTGAGCTTAAAAATTAGAGGTTTGTAATGTTTCTCCTGTCTCCTGTGCTACTAGTCAGAATAAACACAGAGGAAATAAATAAGCCATTATGTAACAATGGCTATGAAAGAGTAGCTGCCATTCATAGGAGTTACATAGCTCTGTCTGACGTGTTGCACTTAAACAGTTTTAAAGATGTATTTCATATTTCAAAACAATCAAAGAGTCTTGCCCACACTAATCCCAAATAACAAGTCAAATCCCCTTACAGCTTTTGGAAAACTCAAGTCAGAAGGAATTTAGGCATACCCCAAAAATTATTTAAGTAACTTGTTTATTTATATTATTTATAACCTGTTTGTTGTTTCAATGACCTACACTGCATCTGAAATGAGGTTTTATACTGGTGAGGAAATCCACAACTCAATCAACTTACAAGCCTACTTACTCAAGATTTTCCTGCTTGGCAGGTCATTAAACAGCTGTTCAGCATTGATCTGCAGAGCCCTGTAAAACTCCTGACAGTGTCTGTCTCCTTTCTTTTGGAGGTGTTTTAACAGATCTGAGAGTCTGGTATGGAGTGATGCCTTTGGATTCCTGAACTGTAAGAGAAAAGTACTCATCAGAAGAGAGACTGAAACAGAAAACAGATTAAGAGATCAATTTTATATCACTATGCCAGGGAGCAAAGTTATGGAGCTTCTTTGATATTTACTAAAAGAATGAGCCAAAAAACCAAGGCAAACCTAAAAAGGACATACATGCACTGCACAGCACCGAGCTCCATCTGGTCAGCACTGTCTGATGGAGAGTATATTGTCTCTGCTTCCCCTCCTGTTTTTTTCTGTCCCCATCAAGTGAAAGCCACTCTGCATTTGATGCCTTCCCTGCATCCAAGCTAACACAGTACTTGCTATTCTACAGTTTAATTCTGACAGCTGTAGATAGAAAATTTCAGCAAATCTCATAATTTGATATAAAGTTTGATGCTTTCAAGTTTGCCTTTAGCTGCCTAGTAATGATCCCCAAAAAGGCACCTTATACTGCTTATCCTAGTCCCAATACTGGAGTGTTCATCATCCCAAGATTATACATTTGTTTTTTCGTTGTTTCCAGCACAATTAACTGCTGTGTACCCACTTCAACAGGCACAAATTCCCATTACTCAGGTTGGCAAGCAGCTGCAGAGGAAAATACATCTTTTCTGTAGTGCTAAATGTGATGAGTATTAGGAGACCTTACAAAGAGAAGGAAAATGCATCCCTAGCCTTACACATCAAACTGACTTCAGCTTATTTGGAAAAAATCCAAAGCCATTTTCAGCAAAGCATCATATTTCATAGCAGCACAGTGGATAACCTTTGGAACATACTGAGTTAGGAACAATTCCTGCTTGAGGGGGACAGGAATGCCACAGATCTTACACAACACTCCTTATTCTGACAAAATTCCCACGGGGTCTACCAGATACAGCTGAGATTATAAGCTTCCTAAACACTCAACAGAATGGACACAAACCTGCCTGGACCCATAAAAAAGCAGCTCATTTCTGCCTAAGTGCAGAAGTCACAAATCATGTTTCACAGATTCTTTATGGATTTATTTTGAAGCTCTTGAGGGAAGTGGCAAGACTGGCTCAGCTAATGATCTAACTCTGCTCTACACCACAAAACACTAATTGTCCCCATGGAGTTTGATTATGGCAGAATTGGACCTATTTTTCCTGATGTTAAAATATTGATACGCCAAAACCTTGTGCAGACATGAAGCCAGCAGAGGGCAAGTACAAACTATTATAAGCAGGACTGGGGAAGCTCTTAGCTGACTTTAATTTTGTCTCCACACAAGCTTAGAAGCTCTTTCTCCCTAAAAACAGCTACCCATTTTTGAAAGCTTCATGTCAGGGAGAGTGACCTTCCTCCATACATGGTGGCACCACTGCAAGATATTACTAACTCCATCCACTTCCCACAGCTCCACACTTACTAGTGGGACTAACACCCCCCACTTCTCTACCAATACTTAAAATTATTAATTGGTTACCAAAACTGATTGAGCTAATATAGATGATTTTGTGGGCAGAGATGGATGCAGCACAGATGAGCTGGTATGCTACTCCACACCACCTCATGTGAGGAGACAGGCACGCCAGGCATGTGGTCACAGGACGGGTGCCCTCCACCCACGGACTGGCTGTACGACTGCGTGCTCCTGGTCACGGTAGGGACCGTGGCATTAAGCTGCTGCTGAAGAGAGTGTTCTCTCTCGTGACCACTTGGCACAGGGAACGTGCCAGCCCTGTGACTGCTCCTCTTAACATGAGATGCCAGATACAACTGGCCAGCAAGCAGGAGGTGAGGCAGACTGGCCGCATGTGGCACCAAGACTTGTGTTGGGAAGAGGGCAGCTGGGTTAGTGACTCACAAAAGCAACACAACAGTCAGGGATACAGCAAAACTCATCGGATTACCTTTTCTGCTTCTTCATTGGTAAGAATTTGGGGATAGACTCTGTTAAGCTGAAGAACAATTTTATCAACCACTTGCTCATTCAGTCGGCTAGTGCTTGTAAGGAAATACATGTCATGCTGCAGCCGATGACAATATGACTGATCTAGAGATAAAATAACACACAGAACAAACCACAACAGTTAATTAATAAGCCATTTTAAAATTCCATAAATTTAATTTTCCTACCAGTGATTAAACAGCTAAAATAAAATTACCACCACCACCTGATATTAGGAAGCTGAACTATCTGTTAGGGGAAACACAACACTGCCATGTACTTTCAGAGACCCATCCACTTCAAATTACACAAATTTGAACTTCTGGCTGGTCACTCCTACTGCCTCTCTCTTTCCAAAGGGAGAAGGTTCTAAATCATTTAGAAGTCGAGCTCTGATGGATATTTAATCAAATACAGCCCTAAAGTTAATAAATCACTGAAGATAAATTCTCTATCACTTATGAAGTCAGATTGTGACATTTAAGGCACCTGCAAGATGCTTCTCCCATCCAATGGGATGCTCTGATTCTGCTCTTGGAAATAACAAGGCTCATAAAAAAACTTATCATACATGACCATAAGGTGCCAGACTGTCTCCTACAGTACCTGCAGAAAAAACATCGGGGTAACAGGGACACCCTTTCTAAAGTTCTTCCTGATTTAATAGCAGAGTGTTCACAGGGAGTTTGTCAGAGACAATTCCTAACCTAGGCAGGGACATGCCAGACCCTGGCAGCAGCCAGGATGTTGGACAAACCTTTGCACTCCTGCTCCATATGCCTGTGGTGAGGTGTGTGGTCCCAGAAAGCTGTCACTAGCCACTGGCACAACACAAAACAGAACTTTCAGGTTATATTGGTTGCCAAAAACCCCTTTGTAATTTTGGTTCTGTGTAACTATTCTTAGTATAAAAAAACCTCATGTTGTTTTCTGTACAAGGAACATCAAACAGGATTTTGTCTGTTGCAATCTCCTGCATACATTTCTCCATGATCCACTTTCGCTGCCCTTCTGGATAAAGCCACAGGGCTCTAAGGAGCTGCACTGGCACTTCGTATTTATCACAGTAAATGAATAAATACAGCTGCATTTCAAATTTCTAGGCTGAGATCAGCCCTTCCTCGCCACGCTGCAACATGTAAGCACTCTCATTCACACCTGGGCCCTGGCAGCATAAATGCTGCCAATCACCTTAAAGTCAGGCAGGTACACATTCCCAATTAGTAACTCCACTAATATTTACATAAGGACTCTTGACACTGTCTCTGACACCACTGTATCTTTATTATGGTTTCATCTTTGGTTTGTTTTCCCCTTAAAAGCCTTCTTAAGTTTATCAAGCAAACAGACAGTATCATTAAGGAGATAAATTTAAATACAACAGACACAAAACCCAGTGCAGCTCTCTGACATTCTCTGTAACACACAGAACTTGCAAACATCCATTCCAGAAACCTCAGCAGTGTCTGCTGCACAGTGCAAGCACGAGCTGCTACTTCCTGTAAAACTCCTGGGTGATTTTCATAAACATTATACAGGAAAGCTGGCAACCAAAACTTCAGATCTGATGATCAAACCATTTGTATGTGTCCATGACAGCTCCCTTCACGAGCATCTCAGGAAAGAGAGGAAAAAGTCTCTCTCAACAAAATGTTAGATTAATTTAGTTTTGGGTTTTCCCTTTTGAGAGCCCAAGAAAGGGATGCCAAGGATTTAAGGAGGAGTCTGGCTGCAGAGAAATAGTCTGAGATGATCAGATGGCACTGGTTACCAAATGCACCCGCAATGAAGAGCTCCTCTGGGCTGGAAGGATGATAGAGAGGTGAAAAACAAGATGCCACTCTCCTCTGCTACTCTCACCCACTGCCATGTGGTACTGGCAAGTTACCAAAAGTCAAGAGTCTCTGACAGCACATCAAGAGAACCACAGAACCATTCAGGTTGGAAAAGAACCTTAAGACTATTGAGTCCAACCATCAATCCAGCATCACCATGTTCAGCACTAAACCATGTCCTGGAGTGCCACATCCACACATTTTTTGAACATTTCCAGGGCTGGTGATTCTACCACTGCCCTGGACAGCCTGTACCAGGCCTGGGCAACCCTTTCAACATACATCTTTTCCTTAATATCCAACCTAAACCTCCTCTGGTGCAACCTGAGGTCATTACCTCTCATCTTGTTGCTTGGTGCTTGGGAGGAGACCGACACCCACCTGGCTACACCCTCCTGTCAGGGAACTGTAGACTTCAGTAAATCATTTTTACTTGAAATATCTTTTAAAAACAGAAGAGGAAAACGTAGCAAAATCGCAGTGAGCAAACTATTAAAAAACATTTGACACTCGAGTGTGACATTAGGTTACACAGTCCTCCACGATGGCTAAAACAACAGGGCCTTCGAGTCACCAGGATAGCCTGTGTGCTCCCCAGGTGTAAAGGCACCATCCTAGCGAGGTGGATGGAGGTTAGTGGTAAACAGCAGATTTCGCTGCGACACAACACGCAGCCAGTGTGCCAGGGTGTGAAACGTGGCACTGCCCAGCTACACCTGGAGACACCAGGCTGGGGCTCCGCACGCACCTGCAGCCCCGAGCCCCGCGCCCAGCCCAGCCCTGTCACAGCGGCCCGGCCGTGCGGGGCCCCCGCGGCGCTGCCCAGGGCCGGGCCGCTCCATGACCCCGCGGGCGGGCACCCCGACCCACGGCCGGGCCGCGCAGCCAAACCCGCG
>VZTE01001930.1:497706-526901 GCA_013397775.1 Eulacestoma nigropectus
GGGCGGGCGGCGCTGGGCACCGCCTCCCGGGCCCGGAGGCGGCGCGGGGGAAGCGCGGAGCCGGGGGAAGGGAGCGCAGGGGGCGCCGCCGGCCGGGGGAGCCGGGGCGGTACCGGGGCGGTACCGGGGCGGGCACCCCTGAGCCCCCTTGAGCCCACACCGGGGTTTCCCACCGCCTTGACAACCTCGAGGTAGAGCAGTTCTGAAAATGTCTATGCTCACCAGGCCGTCCAGGGCAGAAGCATGAATTTAGACTTGCACAGCGATGAGTTTTTAAACAATTGCATAATTAGTAAAGCCGCAATTTCCTTTTCCAGAAGTAATTTCACTGTCCAAAGTACCATGTCTACATCTTCACAATATGCATGTAGAATTTATATTTTCCTTGTGCTGTTGCACAGCACGCATTTAAGTGCAGCTGGACACTGGTATATTGGGCAGGTAGTGACTCAAGCCAAAAGAGCAGGGACAATTTCTCTCCTAGAGAAGGTTGCAGTGAAGCATCTAATTAATTGGGATATTTAACTTCATAAAGGGAAAAGTACAAGCAAATCTATGGATGTTTGTGAGAGCCACCACTTCGAGGTACCACAGGGAGAGTAGTGTTACACCCAGCACAGCCCTGGGGATGGGGCTTGGGGCACACCTGGGCATACCCGGACTAGTCCTGGGGCAGCATTTTGACTGGCAGAGTTACCCACGCAGTCCTGATGCTTTCTTCTGGATCATTTCTCTCTCTGATACTGTCACCTTTGCTTTCAGAATCTGGCCTTCCCTGCCAGGCTGCAGTTCCTAGTGTGGCACAGCTCTCCCAAGAACGTGCTGTCCCACCCTGTGCCCCATCACGATGCAAGGAGCTCATCATGGAGACCTCCCCGGTGACCACAGCCACAACTGCTGCATCTCACATAATTTCATGCACCTCCATTAACAAACGAGATACCTGTAGCCCCATACTTACTCTTTAACATGTTGATCTATACCTCTGTACACAATAAAGCAGCTTCATCTCTGGAAACTGCAAGAACATGGGGAAAACACTTCATTGAAATATTTTTTGTATGGTCAAATGCTGTGACATTCATGGTGCATAGCCTTGAGAAGATCAGTAGAGTATAAGCATCCTGGATTTATTCAGTTTACCCTCTGGAATCCAGATCTTCCTAACAGCATGAAAATAATTTTTTAAATTATTATTGTTGCACAGGGAGACCTTGATCACGCCTGTATTGGTGTGATTTTGGCGATGTATTTTAGTAAAGAAACAGGAACCTTGTGGAAAGGAACTTGGAATTCTGTCACTCCTTTTGTCATATAATTTTAAGACTATTTTGGATGGGGCTGAGCTACCTGGCGCAGTGGAAGGGCAGGGACTTGGAACAAGATGATCTTTAAGGTCCCTTCCAACCCAAACCATTCTTGTATTCTACGATTCATTTTCATATATTGAAACTTTCATGTATTAAAACAAGAGGGGTTGCCTAATATTAAGAAGCAGTGGGGGCATGCTATGCTGAGGATTTGTTTTATGACCCTTTTATACCTTTGTGAATTCACTGCATTTTGTGCTCTGCTAAAAAGTTTCCCTGGAAACTTTTAGAAATTTTAGAAATTCTAAATTTAAAAACTTTTAGGACTTTTAAAACTACTGGAATCTAAACCACTAAACAGAAAACCTGGTCATCTTAGTGTGACATGGACTGAAATCTCTAATATAAATCTAAATGTGTTTCAGCACACAGTGATTCCAAGCACGGTGAGTGAAGTGGAAGTGAAAATCAATCCCTCGGGAATGCTGTGATGCCACACAGTGCCACACTGCCTGGAGATATTTTTGTCCTACAGACTCAGATAAATACACAAGAAGCAGAGGTTAAACATATCTCCTCCTCATGCCGATGGCACGCAAGACTCCTGCAGCAGGATCGCTGTTAGGTCTGCCTTGGACAGACAGATCCTCGGGGAGCCACACGGCCAGGGCAGAGGCAGCCGCCGTGGCCGTGCTCCTTGGGGGCAAGGACCTGGCTGGGACTGGGCGCCGAATGCCCGGCCGTGGTGCGATCCGCGACATTCACAGGGCACAGCCGGATGTGGAAGCCGCATCCCGGTCGCGGTCACAGCGATGTACGCGAACAGCGAAGCGAGAAAAGCGGACTTCAAACCGCTCCCGGGGCGAGCGGCACGCTGCGAAGCCCCCGCTTTCTGACACAGCCCAAGGCCTTTCCAAAACTCTGATTCATTTCAGCGTTCTGCCTCCGAATCTAGCGGCCAAGCGAAGTGACCTGCACAACAACGTTTTATTTCCCAGCAGATTGATTTCCTGGTTAGCTTATCTCAAAAGCCAGTACTGTTTTCCCCCTCTAAACCGACCGATTTGTTTATTTGAGTAAATTATTTGACTTACTAAATATCACCCTTGTCCTGGCAACATCATCATGTGGTGTTTTGTTTTATCTGTTAACTGCTGAATCACAATACGCTTTGTTATTTTCCCACCGCCAGAGGACTGAATCTCTTTAGCAACAAATTGAATCCAGATAGCGCAAGCAGTTCCTCTAACAAAGTCTTTCTTTGTGTTTAAGAAAATACAAGAAAATATTTCTTAAAAGCTCAGATTGCGCACTACGCTCCCTTTAGCAAGTTTTAGTCAATAATTTACAAAAACAAGTTCTAAGAAGGGAAAAAAAGTGCGAAGGCAGTGACGGGCTGGCCACTCCCGTCAGAGCCACTGCCCCTCTGGCTCTGAACTTCTGTTCCCACAGATTCGCACCTTTCAGACCGTTGTTTTGCCCAAATTCCTCGTTACAAATGTGCACTTACAGCTTCTGTAGAGCATCATCCATCGGTTTCAGCGGTGGGTGTGTGCCGTGCCCGGCACACGTCCCACGCGGGGCGGCCGCAGTGCAATCCTCCTTGCCGGGATAAGCAGAGGTCACGGGCAACTCGGAGAAGCGAAAGTAAACAGGGAGGGAGCGAGCCCGGCTGTGACAGCCGGCAGAGCTCCGCCGGGAGCGATGGGCGGCTGCTCCTCTGCGCCTGGGAGTCAGCAGCAATTTGCTGGTGATTTTAGGTGACGTGTAATTAGCTCTGAAAACCAAAATGTTTATTCAAAGTTATGAAGGCTTTTTGTGTGTGTGCTAATAATTTCTAGAGTTGCTTTGCATATAAAATGGGTTATTTTCCAGTCTTATTTATACAGTCAGAGCAGTATTATTGGTATGATTACTTTGTTAGTTAGAAGGAGATGAAGAAAAAAGTTCTCTGACTCCAAACACAAAGGCAGAAGCTGTGCTGCAAATTCGCAGCTCTTTATTCCCAATCAGTTAAGCCAAACCGTGAAATGGGAACAGAACTGACTTGGATGAAATCATCTTCCCCCAGAGGGTGGTCAGGAACTGACCAGACTTCCCAGGGAATGGTCACAGCCCCGAGGCTGCCAGAGCTCCAGGAGCACTTGGACACCGCTCCCAGGGATGCACAGGAAGGCGGGGATTGTTGGGGTGTCTGTGCAGGGCCAGGAATTGGACTCCATGATCCCTGAGGGTCCATTTCAGCTATGATAGCCTGGAGCATCCACAGGTCTGGAAATCCCTGGTCAGTTTTATCTTCCTGTGTATTTACCTGGTGAGTTACACACCCCTGATTCTGCTCTATGACACCCTATCCTTGGAAATTTTAACAGCATTAGTAAAACAAGATGATGCAGATAATGGAAAAATTGTATATCTCTTGTTCCTGGCACAAGGGGAAAATGGGCATGTAGAATAGGTCCATGTATACTGATCACAAATAGTTCTGATAAATATTGCACAGATTCTGTGTTGGCTGTTAGGTTGTACACGGGAAAATGAACAGCCAGCTTCACAAACACATTCAATACTGCACTTGGCTACTTACTTGATCCCTTCTAAAGCACAAATCAAATTTTACACATGAGAAAAAATACTCAACTAATTATTAAAAAAAACACCAAACAATTGAAGTCTTTGAAGACAGGAAGCAAATAAAGCTGTTAGAGCATCCTCCCCTTAAAATAGATGTGTAAATAAACAATTAACAGATTTGGCAAACTGACATTCTGCAGAGCTCTGGGAAGGGTACAAAGGCACTTTGGGTACATGTCCTCACGTGGAAGTCATCCCTGTGCCAGCTCTGGGCCTCATCTAACCCCCAGAGCCAGGAATGATGGAGAGGATGGTGTGCAGCCAGCATGGAACCCACAGCCTGGGTGAAGTAAAGGCCAGTACTGGGCATGGGTTAGAAGCCACTGCAGACTCCAGCTCATAGATACAACATATGTCCTGTGGGAAACACTTCTGTGAGCAATGTGCAAACCATCAGTTCCATAAAATACACAAGGAAATACAAGTGTTCTGTAGCAGAAATAGGAGCCTGAATCCAGCTGGAACCACTGGCTGGCAAACATTTAAGGGTTACAGAATTTAAAATGTCTGTTTTAGAGTCTCAGCTGCTTTCATCTCCTTCCTGCACAGCACTTATTTCCCTTCTGACAATAAATTATGTTTCCATGAGCAATAAAGCTAACTCCAGGGGGTGCAGCCATCAGAACTAAGCACAGTCCCAGAGGGAGCCCAGCCACAGATCTTACACAAACAGTTTGGGTGTTGCTTCCTTATCTTCGTGTAACTTCACTGCCTCTTGCATTAGATGCCCAAATAAATTATAGTCATGTAGTGCTCTGGCACAGGGACAGTGAATTTACCTGCCTTCTGTGGTGCTTCCCATGGCTGCCAGCATCCTTGGCAGCTCAAGGGTGCGCTTGGTCCCATCCAACATTACTCAGCTTTGCCTTGTGTAGAACAGGAGCCAGGCTGTCTGCTCACACAAAGTGCTCCAGAGCAGAGGAGCTCCAGCCCTGGGAGCAGCTCCGTGCTCTCCTCTGGACTCTCTCCAGCAGCTCCATGTCCTTCCTATGCTGGGGCCCCAGAGCAGGACACAGCGCTTCAGATGAGGTCCCACCAGAGCAGAGCAGAGAAGAGCAGAGGGACAGAACCACCTCCCTTAACCTGCTGCCCACACTGCTGGGTGCAGAATCTATCTGGGTCTGACAGGGGACTGAAAACTGCAGGCAAAATAGTTCACAGCACAACTATGTCCTGATAAATGCTGGGTAGTATTAATTGGATGAATTGAGAATTGGGTGGAGTGATGGGAAGTACATCCATTCTCCTTTTTGCAGAGCATACCAGGAAGTGTGTTGCAGGGTGCACCCTGGTGTAACGTACATTAGAACTGAGCTTATTAGAAATAAGAAAAAAGCTCTTTTGCTGCAACTTCCATGTTATTGAATTTCAGGCACGTGTTTTTGATCTCTGCAGAGTATGGCCAGGATAGAAGAGGGCATTTCTAGCCTTGACAGCAAGGTACAGTAATTTGAATTTCAAAACTGAAGCTTCAGAACTGCAGGTCGTGAGAGGATACCTGATTCATACCAAGGGAATATACAAGAAAACAATTACTGCAGCTTGCTATAAGGTCATGTTTCCACCCATGAGAGGGATGTGATGATACCCATTAAACAGCTGATGATAGTATTAAATAAGGCTTCAACAAAAATAACTATACTTTAAGCAGGATATACAGCTATTTGCATATAAACAGTAGAAAAAGAGCTGCATCATTTAACTATTCAAAAGGGACAAAATAAGAGAAAAACCCACCTTGTTTCCTAACACGATAAATAGATTAACAATAGGAAAAGAAGGCAGGCTTCCAAAAGCTACCTCAGCCCTTTATTTAGAGAGCTCTCACAGGGACGATGCCACAGCGATCCTGAGCTGGGTGCTCCAGGAACGCTGCACCGCTGTCCCCACCTGCACACCAGCTGCACTCACACTGGGACACCTGCAGAAACTACAGGAGGTCACTGGTATGGGCCCCAAGGCGTGCCACAGCACGACACCACATCCCTCCATGTGCCATCTCCTCTCCCACAGGCTGGTAGACCTGGAGAAGGGCCTTCGCTGCACCCAATCTCACATGGTCTCTAAACACACAGCAGATGAATTAAACACATTCCTCATACAAAACAATGGGGCATTTAATTAAAACCAAATATTTTTGTAGTTCTATCATGCTACTTTGTAAAAATATGGGGGACTTTTCTTTCTGAAATTCTTACAAAACCCACTGGTTCTGAGAAGAGTGGAATCTGAAAAGTGTGTAATTATTACCAGCAACTTCATATGAAGCAAATATGCAAATTGGGTACCACCTCTCTGGCTGTACAGAGGGACATTATGCTTTTGACATGGTCACACCACACAGCAAACTGCAGAGAACAGCTATGGATTGACAGCCCCAACATTCATATCTTTATTTGTATCAGACCTTGAAGCATTTCTGTTAAATAACCATATATTGGAATATAGAAAACTTACAATTCATATGAATAATGAACTTTCTATGTTGTCTTTAAGGCACATATTTCTATCAAAATTTCATTTTGGTCCAGAGAAGCAGCTGTGTTTCAGACACCAGCTATCCAGGTATCTGGCAGCTTGGTTTGTTGTAACTATCCTTATGACTGTAGACTTCAGCAACATGTATTGAGTTCACCGTCTGCACCGCAGTGTTGTGCCTCGGTACCCCATGTGTCCCAGGTGCACCACTGCTCTTGGCTGTCTTCAGCAGCTGATTGTTGTCTTTGCAACACCCAGGAACTATGACATCCCGAGTCCACTCTTCCTGGAACCTGTAAGCACAAAGGGAAAAGTTATTTCTGTTTCATTAATTCTGTTCAAGGTACAGATTTCCTATTCCATTTTATTTGCACATCAGGCGTTCCGCAAATGACTCGTGCTGTAACATAAGGAGTTGCTTCTCCCAGCATCAAAACCAGTTGGTAGCAGTGGGGCAAATAATTGTGTCTCTGTAAAAGCTGATGCAGACTTTGCAAAGACTTGTGAGGTTGGTTTTATTTGGGGTTGGGGCAGATGCTATTTGTTTGCATGCTATCAAATGAGTCCCCAGCTTCAGTGTAGTGCTATGCTATCTGGAGAGTGTGACCGAGAATATTTGGATGCTGAGCCTGGTACAGAGGAAACGTCCTTGCTTGGTTAGTGGAGCACTGCTGGGAGCACAAGAGCCAGCTGTGTTCAGTGGGATTAGAAGTGATATTTGCAGAGCTGCCAGCGGTCAGATAGGCCCTTGGCTGCCTGCCCGGGCTGCTGCCAGGCCCTCTCCAAAGGGACCACAGGCTGGGACTCTGTGTTTGCAGCACTGGCAGTCTCTGATCCCTCCTACTGCCCACCTCTCCCCATCAGGAAGGGAGGGTTTGTCCAGCTGTGGGGGAAGCCACCACGGCCACTGCCCCAGACAGCCACACCCCAGCAGGGGATGGTGTGGGCAGAGTAGCAGCAGTGGCAGATGGAGATGGCAAAGTTTCTGAAAAGATGCTCAGTAAATCACACACCCCTAGTTCAGGAGCACAGGGGGATGCTTGTTCTGAACTCTGCTGCAAGAGGCATGATGGATGCAGGGGGTTTTCTGCACATGGTCTGTGACCAGACAGGTCGCAGCCCTTTGGGGAAAAAGCCAATTTACTGCAGCCTGAGCGTGGGGGCTTTTGTAAAACATCGGTTGTTGCACAGCAGCTTGTGCAGGCAGGGCGAAGGCTGAGGGCTCCTGCCCCATATTCGCTGCATGTGAGTCAGCTCATGTGGCTCCTCCAGCTTCCTTTGTGCCTCGTGTAGGCCTCTGAAGGCAGCAGCCTGCACACTCCCATCCAGGACAGCATGGTCTTACTCTTTCACACCTGAAAAGCTGGCCAGGAAACAGAAGCTGTGTTCTGCAATTATCAGCTGCAGAAGCCAGCAGAAATGCTCACACACAAAATGTGCATACACAGAGGAACCACAGGGGAATAACAGAAAATAAACCCAAATAGCTCAAGTCTTGCTCTCCTGATAGAGAATATGTATGCTGCAGATACATTACTCCTGCAAAGGAGAATAAATCTTGCCCTTCACTGGAAAACTGCATTACAAAACTAGTGGGGGCATGAGCTACAGTCAGATAGTGTAAATGCATCTTAAAACACCACTGTGAGAGGACACTGTATCAGCATAGTCTGCACATACTCATGAAGGAGGTGCTCAGATGAGCAGAATTTACCCAGCTGTAATTCAGACAACAAACTCTTCAAAATACCAGCCTGGTAGCTTCACCCAAGTTGTACTGACTTGTGATGTTTTAACTATGCCTTTTAATCTTGGGGCCTCAACAAGACCTCAAGTACCTTTTTATTGGGCATCAACTGAGCATTGAGCACCCCTGTGACCTGCCAGCAGGGAACAGAAGCTACATGGAGTAGTGCTGCACACCTCACTGCCAAAAGAAAATCTTCTGAGATACTTGCTGTTGTGCATTTATTTGTTTTTTTATAGTATAAGGAAGTCAGTTCCATCTTCTTGAGGTGGTAGTCAAAGGTCAAAAATAAAAATCAAATCAAAGCAGTACATACACAGAGAAGAACTGGAATAAAGTTTTGCATGGGCCAGCAAAACAACCTTTGAAAAAAAAGTTTTTGCAAATTGACCTGCCAGGATTATAGCTCAAGTCTAGGTATTCTGGTTATAGAGCAATAAATACAGTTCACCTGGGTAGACTCCATCCCACTCTGATGTTTTCCCCTATAAAGCTCTATGTTGTGAAACATTGCAATTACCCATAGTCCACCACCAACTCAGGAACCCAAACTGGCTAAAACCGTACTTGGAGGAGAACTGTAGTCCTGGCTTAGCAACTCAGGACTACAGCTTTCATTGACTTCTTTGACTTCTTCTTTCATTGATTTTCATTGACAACCCAAGCAAGCTTTCATCGACTTCTGCCAGCGCAGGTTGCTCAGAGCAGCTGTGACTGCCCCATTCCTGGCAGTGTCCAAGGCCAGGTTGGACGGGGCTTGGAGCAGCCTGGGATAGTGGAAGGTGTCCCTGCCCATGGCAAGGGGTGGAATGGGATAGTCTTTAAGGCCCCTTTCCATCCAAAGCATTCCATGATTCTGTGATTCTGTAAATGTAGGATGAGACAGTAGGCACCTCTCTTCCCTGCAATTGATCAAACCCTGAGGACATCAGAGGGATAGCGAAGCCAGTGGGGTTTCACCTCAGCAGAGGATGAGAAGAGCTATTAAGAGGGTTGCAGTGTCACCAAGGGACACACAACTGTCCATGCAGTGGGCTTTGCTCTGTGTGCATGGCCTTCAGTCAGACACCATCTTTAGTTTGCTCTCTCATCCTTGGAAGTTCTGTACTTTGTCCTGAATAAGTGTGAATGTTTTTTCAAGCACTTCAACTTTCCTTAACTCCAGTTCCCAGCTGGGCTACAGCAAGAGGATCAGAACCTTCTCTGCACCCTTACCTGGCAATAGAAACCTGCCCTGGGTGCTGCACAGCTAAGTGCATGATGCATTTGACAAGGACAGCCTTTACCTGACAGGCAAAATCTGGAGCTCCCATCAGGGGAGAAGAACGGCCATCACAACATTTGTCAGTGGGGTCTAGAGGATTCACAAGAATATTTTTCTGTGTGACTTGAGAGCTGTTCCTTGCTGGAGGGAAAACACTGTAAACGGGACATCTGAGACGTGTGAGAACGCAGCCACAAAGCTGCCTGGTGCTGGCACTGCCTCTCAAAACAGCTTTTATACTGGAGGATGGGAGGGGATTTTTTTGTTGCTGTATGCCTGGTGGCTTTGTACAAGACCCTGGGGTAATCATGAAAGCATTATGAAAACAATAATAGCAGCTCTATTGAAAGCACATGTTGCTGTACATGCCCCCTTCAAGCTCTTGCAATGACAATTAAGATTGAAATTCAGAAATGGGTGTAACTTAAAAGCCAGTTTATCCTACCCTTCTAATGGGGCCCCAAGGTGAAACCACAGCTCTCTTCCCCTGTCTCAGCTTTCTTTGAAACCTGCATGTCAAAAGGTACTGGGAAGATCTGAGCCTCTAAAAGGTGGTGGTGGGGAACACAGAGCACAGGAAAAACAAGAGGAAAAAAAAGAACAACTCTATGAATAGAGAAGCTCAAGGCTGGACCAGTGATGGGGAAAAACAGGGAAAGGAAATCTGCCCCTCTCCTGTGCTGGGTCTCCTCCCCTTCAGTCCTTGGTGCCATGCAATCAAATATTTTGCGTAGGGAACTGTATTAATTCCATACAATTGTATCAAACAGGTCATTTGCCCTTTGCAGCCCTTTCACTGGATGCTCTTTGTGGTGCAGTATTAAATCCTACAGTGATGAGCGGTCCTGCACCCCTTCCTGTGCCCTGGCAGCAGCCCACAGGTGCCTCACTGCAATGGTAGGTGAGCAGAGGGACACATTCACACCCACACAGACATTCAAGGACACTGTGCCAATGGTCCCACGTGTGCCCACATCGTCAGGTACTGCTCTGTGTGCCCCAGCCTGCAGGCAAACACCAGCAACTTCTGACCGCGAGGCCGATCATAACAGAAAATGCACAGATGGTCTGTAGGGAGCAAAGGGCTTGCCCTTCTGGTAACACTGCTGACCTTCATAAGCAGTGATAGATCTTCATAACCCTCATAGATCAGCTTCCCCAGGACAATCTTGCACTGTCACTGTTGTAGAAGACTATTTGCCCCCTTAATTGTCCCACTGGTGCATCTCCTGGCAGTCATTCCAGGTGTCCTCGTGCACTTTTCTTGTTCTACTGACATTTTCCATTAAGCTTTGCAGCAGTTTGTCTCAAAACATCGGTATTTCTCCAAGTGTTGTTCCATTTCACTGTGGTAAATCCACACCACACCACCCAACTAATAGAAGGGCATCATATCCTTCAGCTTTTTAATCTCTTCTACTTAGGTGTTCAGCGGGCAAACAGCTGGGAAAGCTCCCTCAAGGGGACAGAGGGCAAGGCAGGAATGCAGCCAGGTGTCCCACCCCATCCTAGAAGGTCCCTTTGCTCACAGCTGTGCTCCTCAGCAAGGCTGGGCAGATATCATCGTTTTTTAGAGCAACATGAATTTCTAATTTGGGCCTTCCCCACAACCCCTTACACTAGATAGTGGAAATTTTCCACTCTATAGCCACTAAATCAAACAGGAAAAGAAAAGTTATTTTATTTTACTGCAGAGGTCAAAGCCATGGGCTAATCTTACCGACCTTGCATATGACTTCTTGGACTGACTGAAAATGCTGAGCTGCCTCTTCTAAGAGCATCCTGGCTTTGGGATTTTCTACAAAACCTTTTCACTTAGAATTCTTTGTTGTTGGATTGCCCTTACTTGCTTTTTGCCAGGTACAATGGTAAAGCATCTTGTAGTCAGAAAGGGCTCTGGTACAAAAATTTCAGCTACTAAAAATACCTTCTGTGGGAGAACATACTAGCCTGCTTCTCTGCAGAAGGATTTTTTCTTCTTGGTAATATGCTCCAGCTGTGTGAATAGCTGAAAGGAGGACTCTAGGCCTACTGAGACATAGGCTTTTCCATTTGACTCGCTCCTGCAGTCAGATCAGCTACTTCATAGAGAATGTTTTATAACTTGACCTAGAGCTGTAAAAAATAATTCACCTCTAAACAGTCCAAATTTGGAATGCCCAACCTCTTCCAAATGCTTCCACACTAGACAAAAAACCACACCAAATTTATTTGATTCTCTTTAGATTGTATTTTTGAGCTGGACTATTTTTTTTCTGGTTGTCATCTTAGCTGACAGAGAATGAAAAGGAGTTAGTGTACAGCTACATTCAGTTCTCCTGAGTGTGGAAAACGCTGGATCATCAATTCTCCCTTACAAAAAATCAGCACATCCCTTGAGTCAAGGAAGTATCTATTCTAGGACAGGTTACAGGACTTCTACACTGAAAAGCAAAGCAACAGAGCCAAGGTGTGGCTATTTCTGACTATCACTAGGAAGCTGATGCAAAGTGAAATAAGCTCTCTCTTCTTTATGCTGGCTATCTGTGCTTCTCCTGGGGCAGTATCTCCTACACATGCTGATACATAAATAGGTTCCAAATGAGGACTGCCTGGTTCTTTAACGTCTCCTCATGCCAGAAGGGTTTGCTGTTTGTTCTCACAATGTTACACTAGGCTGTGCGTATTTCGCCAGACCAAAAGTGGTTCCAATTGGATTCAGGTTCCCATTTCTGCTACAGAACACTTGCATTTCCTTGTGTTTTTTATGGAACTGATGGTTTTCAATTAAAGAACAAGTGAAAATGCTACAAACTACTTAAACAAGCACAAGACAACCCCCTCCCTGCACGGATGCCTAAAATTTAATTGATGTACATTACAGCAGGACAGGATAATTCTTTACAGATTTAAAAACTGGCAACAATGTTTATCAGAGCAATTGCTTATTTGCATTTCCTCACCCTGTATTTTAAACCTGTTTTCCTAGAACAGCAGCTCTGCTGAGGCTTTTGCACTAGTTCACTGTGAAGCTTTGCCTGCTAGCTGAAAACCGAAGGCAGTTTTTAAGCTCTGTCAGTTTGGGGAGGTTTAGGTTGGATATTGGGAAAAAACTCTTCCCAGAAAGGGTTGTCAAGCCCTGGAACACCTTCACGGGGAGCAGCTACAGCCAACCCTGAGCAGTGAGTGCGAGTAGACTCTGCCAGCGTTAAGCTGACCCCACTCTTCTTTTGGACACCCATTTCTTTAATGCTCAGTGACCTTCACCTCCAGCTCTCAAACATTACCAGCAGCTGGCACAGAGGAAGGACAGATGCCATTAAGTTTCTCTTTACTGATATTTTACCCTGTGCCTGTCACAGGGCAGAGGACAACCTGCCTGCTTGGGCAGCTGCTTGATCCAAGCTCTCCCACATGGCTGCTTGCTGGGATGGCAGAGGACTGTTTGTCTTGGGTGGTGGGTGCCCAAGCAAGTACTCCAGAGAATAATTACTGCAGGGTCAGGTATTATTCTTCGTCAGAAAATAATTGACTCAAAAATAACATATCCTGGTACATCCTGCAGTCAGGCTGTGAGAGCCATTCCCAACATGCTGACAAGCCCTCTGCCCAGCATTCCTCCTGGAGACTGCTTTGGAGGCTCATGGACATTGTTCTCCTCTAACTACGTGGCCCAGGGCTGCAGTTAATCTCCCTTCCCTAGACACAGACCCTTTTTTCCAGCTAATCTGGCTCAAACCTCTGCACCACAGAGCAAGCTGCTATCTGCTGCTCTGAACTTCTGAGAAGCAATGTTGGGGAAACACCTCCCTCGCAGTAGCACCATGATCCATAACTTGCTTTTCCCTGCTCAACATTATTTAGCATTTTCAACAATATAAGAGAGTAGATATGCTGTAAATACTTGCAGCTCAGGCATATAAGACCTTCTGCTAAAAATTGGTATGTTCATCCTCATTATGATTCCTTACATCCAAATGTCCATGCACCCACAGTATATGATGCACTTTATTCCAGTGAGGACGTGTCTTTGGCCTATCCCAGAGTCAGGGTTCCCATACTGGAATTCTTGCTGCCTTGGGGATGAGGATCCTGTTGTTCTTGTGCTGCACCCCCTGATAACAAAACAGTTCTCAGGGGAGCTTTCCTGCTCACTATGGGATGAATAGCGATGCTTGATGCTCACCTTGAGCCCTCCTGCAGCCCCCGGTGTCCCAGGCTGCCTCCACTCCCAAGGTTCCTAAGGGAAGGCAAGTTGCACCTTGATCCCACTGACCAATAGAGAGCAGGGACTTCCCTGCTGCAGTTTAGCATTAGTTTAACAAATCCAACTAAAACCTCCTCTCTAGCTAATCTGGTGCAAACTCCCCTGTAGACCGGGCTCAACCAGACTCTCCCAGGGAAGGAAGCAGCTGTAAGAGGGGAGGTCATACTCAATCCTCTGCTGTCTCACCTTCTGACAACATTAATTCCCCACAAGACAGCCAAGTTCAAGGACAAGCCCTGACAACCCACGGGCATCATGTCCTCTTCAGGGGCCTCCCTTAAAAACACATTTTCAATGAATCCTCTTTCTAAAATTTGTTCCACAAACTCATTCAAGCCTACTGTATTTTAACAGCCTTACCTGTAGAAGCCTTGGTTATCATATGCCATGTGAGTCACATCATCAAATACAGATGTATTCCTGAGTTTCTTATTGTTATTGTTATTGTTTCTTCCCTTAAAACCAAAGTAAGCAGCTTGCATGTGCTCTAGTTCTTCAGTTCTTAGGTGGTACCACAGCTGCATATCTCTGTGAATATACCAAGCAGTAGAGTACAGTATTGTGATATATGGTTGTACAGCTGAGCTGTTATCTGACCACAGACCTGACTCTCTAGAGTTTAAATCTAATTCCAGGTTTACTAAGTAAGCACTTAAACACGTGCTGAACTTCATGTGTAAGCCAAACTTGCAGAGATTTAAATAACACTTTAAGATAAAGAGTTCTTCAATAACATAAATATTATTCTGTAAAATAGTGCTATTTTAAGTACTGTCCAGCACTCCTCAAAAACAAGCAAACAAACAAAAAAATGAGAGCAATTTTCTTATGAGCACCAGTGGATAGTTCAAAGGAACAAACTTCCAAGAATTATGTCTATTTGATTCAGTGTCATGACATGGACAGTTTGTACATTACTTCAATTCTTTCTGACAGAAGGGATAAGACACACAATGTCTGCAGTGCCCCCAGGTTTCTCCTTGGAGCTGGGCTCTGCTGCCAATGGGATGGAGCAGCTCCTTCAGGAGACAGGGAAAGGAGCACAGGGGCAGCCAGGAACTGAGAAGCTCTCAGCAAAAGGAATAATTTTACAGCCTGATGACAGAATCAGGTCATAATGTCCAGTGTGAAGGGCTTTTCTTTTGTAAGAGAAAAACATCAAGTCATCACAATAATGGGAATGGCTAATTCTTACAAAACTTCATTTAAAATAAATGAAAAACAAGAACTTTGACATGAATAGCCTTATCAAAAAGTGGCAATTCCAAAAATGTCAATCAACTTTTCATTTCAAAGCAACTTATTTCATGCTACCAGTAAAAACCTAATATTGTGATTGACACTAAGGACTTTCATTTTTTGACTCAAAAAATTCTTTCAAGGGAAACAGAAAATCTCTATTTTGGCTACACTCAGATTTCAAATGACATAAGTTCCCCCTTCAGCTGGTTCTCATGCAGCTTCAGATAAAGCACAGCACAGCATAGAAACCTTCACTACTGTCTTCCTCAGTCTCCCTCCACTCCACTGGAGGGCCTGGTGGGAATAACTAGCAAGAAAAGCGAGAGGAAAACAAAAGTTCCCGTGGAAAGCCTTCTGCAGCAGTGACTGTGGGTGGAGGCTCTCGTAAGCAACAGCGGCTCGGCTCCAGCCTACAGTCAAATGTGCTCCTGCTGACACTATTCACATTGAGTTTTTATGATGGACTGGACTGAAATTTTGACTTCTTCTTATTCCTGTTTATAATACACTGATTTGTGCTCCAAGCTAGAAGACAAAATCCTCCGTCCTTCCAGCCCCATGCTGTGACAGCTTTGAGGATGTTCTGCAGATGGTGAGGGCCTTGGATGGCTCTGACACAGGGAGATTCAATTTCTCAGCAGTGTTCAAAGAAAGAAAGGAAAAAAGGAAAGAAATAGAGAAGAAGGGGAAACACTGCCAATCTTCAATAACTTGAGGAGAGAAATGCAGTGCATGAAAATAAGACACGTGTGTTCAGCTTCTGCATAATCTTGGGTAAATCCAGATCTGCCCAGGTTGAGGTTATCTGATATGAAGAGACATCAGGTACTCAAATACTTGGGAATTCCAAGCCTTTCTATGCCTAAAGCCTGACCTACAAATTGAGGATTTTAAGTAATTAACATCATTGCAGTGCTGCAAGCAGAAAATCCTTTGAAGCTCTCTGCTATCACAGCAATGGGGTCTGTATGATGTACACTCTTACACTGGTATTAAAACCCTCTTCTTGACATACCTTTGAGTTCTCCTCCTCTCACTTTTCTTCACACACTTGATCAGACAGCAAGTTAGGAAAGCCATGGACATCAGCAGAATGACAGCACAGCTCACAATGGAGGCAATCACTGCAACCTTAAAGCCAAAAGTCTCGTATTTTGATATGGCTGCAGCAAAGCAAACACAGAATACACGTTTCTAAGAGCAGTCCACAAATTTATCTTTTACATTTTCATTAAACCATGATGAAACCTACCTGCTTCACAATTCTGCTCAGTGAGGACTTTCACATTAGTATGTGTCAAGATACCAGAGTATCTTGGCTTCAGCTTTGAGCTATGCAAGCCTCAAACTAGACTATTTAAAAATCCCGTTTATATGTTACTAATGAACTGTTCACAAGTATTCCACCACTGCAATTAATTAAACACAGTGATCTCAGCACTGCAGTAGCTAAAAAGCACAACTCTGTTGGCAGACCAAATGCAGATGAGCTGCAGAGTCTTTATTAACAAGGACTGAAGCTACAAAAACGAATACTAACAGGGGTAAATGGGCTTAAAGAAGCCATTTAGAGCAAGGACAGTTCCATGTAATCATGTCTTCCTCTCTTTGGGGAAGTGATGCAGGGTGGAAGAAGCAGGGCTGAGTGTTCACAGGGATCTGATGCTGGAAGTAAGTTATCCAGACAAAAGGAGGAGTGGGAATGTGGTGTGGCACAGCTAACGCAGATCCCTGCCAACTCACTTGGAGCAGTAAGCATGTCTTCCTTCAAAACTCATCTAGTTCTCCCAATGTCACAACGACCAGCATGACAAATAGTTCAGCTGAGCTCCACACAAAGCATTATATTTTTGCAGCCTCTGGGGGAAGGATTTCTCTCATTTTTCTTTTATGGGATCTCCAAACAAGAGGTAAGAATAGCTGAGTGTGTGAGAGAGCACTAAGTGTCTGTAAGAGCAACGTATCCACTGGGGATTTGAAATGACATGAGGTCTGAGGCACAAAGTGAGATGCTCAAAGCTCAGAGGTACCAAATTTTGCTCGGGTCTACTTCTAGTCAAACTAGTAACAGCCGTATAATAAATAAGCAGGAACACAGCACGAAAGGTAGTTAATGCTGTTGCCATTCAGACACTATTTCTCTATATGGTAACTTTCCCATGCAGCTGCCCACAGGCAACAACCAAGAATTGTCAAAAAAATATCACTGTGTTTCTTTTACAGCAAAAACATTGTCAGAAAGGACTGCCAGGAGATGAGAGGTTCACAAATATGCTTGCACACCAGTTGGTCATTCCCATTGTCTTGGGGTGATTTATGATGCTAGCCTATTCCATGATCCTCTGCTTTATGCCCCAAAATGGTTGCTGTATCTTTAAGGTGGGTCCGGGGGAAGGGGGAGCCTTGGGGCCCTTTGCTGGGCATTTTCAAAGCCTCACTGCCCAGGTGTCCGGTGTGCAGTGCGGTTTGGGTTTTGCTTGGCTAGCTTGGGGTTTTTTTGTTGGCCCAGGCAGAATTTTTTTTTCCATTCCCTGGCCTTGGAGAGGCTGCAGCAGCAACCCTTTGGCGGCTTTTCAGGGAGAGCTGGATGGTTTGGTTTTGGTCCGAGACCAGCGAGAACAACCGGCAGAGGAAGAATCGGTCAGGACCCGTGGGGAAGGCGAGTGGCCGCTCCGTTCCGGTCCCACGTTTCGGAAAAAGCCGAGCCGGCGAGAGGAAGCTCACCTGCTTCATCTGCTGTGGACAGGAGACCAACACCAGAGATTCAACAGGTTGCCATCTGTTTGCCCGAGCTGCTCCGTGAAACTTGGTTTTTTTCCCTGAGACAGGAGCTGGTACCATCTTTCTCCCCACCACACTGCTGGCCATTGTGGGTTTTTTTTCTTTCCCTGGCATTTTGGGTTTTTGTTCCGGTGTGGGGGGAAGGGGGAGTGGGTGGGTGGTTAAGGTCTGACAGTTCAATACCTAGCATTTATTTACCTTTTTCCTCGTGCTGTGTGGGCACTCTGTTTGTCAATAAACGGTTGTGGTTTTTTCACTTTCATCCACTAGCATTCATTTCTTATTGTCAGAAAGAGATTGTTGGAACCCTTTTTTTTGGAGGAAACGCTCATTCCAGAGTGTTTTTCTCCTAAACTTGTCTCTAAACTGAGACACCCATACACTCTCTAAAGCAGCATCCAGCTTTTAGCTAGAGCCACAGTTATTCCAGGTGCCACGCTACCAGTGACTTGAGATCAGGGATGAATCCAACAGAGTCTTTTCTGTGTCATGATAATGACATGTCAGAACACATATGGAGTGGAATTACCATCAGTGGGCCAACTTTGAAGAAAATTGAATTTGTCTTTTTCTTTGCACAGGTATCTAGAATGAATCCTAACGTTGAAGAGATAGGCAGGAAAAACAAACACATCACATCCCAAAAGGAGGGGGAACGGTTTGGGAAGAACCTTACGCTTGCAGGAGGGCACTCCGGCTGTCCACTGTGTGCTGTTCTCTTTCCAAACGCAGGTGACGATGCCCGGTCCCTCCAGCTGGTGCTCGGTGGAGCACTGGAACGTGACCACTGTCCCCACATCTGTGCCGTTGCCATGAAGGACTTGGAGTGAGCCGAGCTGGGGCGGGAGGAGGAGGCGGCACTGCCCTGCAGAGCAAACACACAGCCACACAATGCAGCGCCACGGCCAAGAGTGATGGGCCCACTGAGGGGTTTTTTTCATTGCTGCCTGGTAAAAGACTAACATTTGTGCTGACCAGACTTACATTTTGATTTGTATTTCTTTTATAAACATCTAGAAAATGTCATGTTCAGGTCTTGGTTTGCATAACTGTCGGCACCCAGAAATGTAAAAATGAAAAACTGTAAAATTGAATAAATCCCCTAATTAGAGAACTGGAGGCCCTCTGCTCTAGAGACAGGGTGGAAGCACTGGCATTGTTCAGCCTGGAGAAGAGAAGGCTCTGGGGAGACCTTAGAGCCTCTTCCAGTGCCTACAGGGGCTACAAGAGAGCTGGAGAGGGACTTTGGACAAGGGCCTGCAGGGACAGGACAAGGGGGAGGGGGTGAGGAAGGGTAGATTTAGATGGGATATTGAGGAGAAATTCTAGGCTAGGAGGGTGGGGAGGCCCTGGCACAGGGTGCCCAGAGAAGCTGTGGCTGCCCCATCCCTTGAAGTGTCCCAGGCCAGGCTGGTCAGGACTTGGAGCAACCTGGGATAGTGGAAGGTGTCCCTGCCATGGCAAGGGTGGGACTGGATGGGCTTTAAGATTACTTCCAACCTCAAACCTCCTGTGATTCTACAGTTCTATGATTCAAGTTCCTGCAGCTATTTCTGCAACTTTTTGTAAAGCAAGAGCTGATTTATACAAATGCAATTCTCAGCTTGGCCTCATGCTGAGAGGATATCCAGTGTTCAGAAAATCTCCGAATCTGATGCTGCTGTCTGGCAGCACAGAACAGCACTGGCTACAACAAACGGGTTATTGCATATGACAAATAACTGTCCTCAAGGTAAAGACAGACACTAAAGCGCAGCGTCCTCCATAAATTCTTAGCTCACCCCAACCTCTGGGTTCAGAAATAGACATATAAATAATTTCCAGGCAGTGAAAAATAGAGAGTAATGCAAGAATTAAAATAATCCAAAATATCTCTTCTCATGTACAGCCAGGATTATCTGTATTGCAAAATCAATTTGTCAAAAAGAGGAACCATATGGTTTCGCTGTCAGCAAGCTGTGGGTTTATGTTTTGCTGATAAGAAAAAAGTAATGAGAGAGCAACCTAGGCACGCCTGCCTGGTAAACATTTCCTGTGCTCCTTCCACAGCAAAACAGTGACTAAAAATCAAATATATTGCATAAGTATCTAGCAAAATGATATAAACTACAGAAGTAATTACCTGGAAGCACGTTAGCAAGGCTGCCACTTGCTGTCTGTGCAGAAAGACATGCCTTCACCTCATTTTCCCAGACACACATAAGTCACCCCTTTGCATTGCTTACCGCTGGCTATTTAATATCACTAAAACATGCTGGAATAACTAGATGCCAGAGAGCAAGAGAACATGAGGTTCTATCAACCCTGTAGGAAATAAACACACCAATATTATTCCTGCAAGTCTCTTTTCCTTCAGAAGCACACCTCAGAAACTGGTGTCCCTGAAATCACAGGCATCCTCTTGAGCATCCACAGCAATCTCAGGGAAGAGCTCTGGGAAGAGCTCACTGTGTTAAAAAGCAAAATAAAAGCAGCTAGAGATGAAACACGAAACAAAGCAGATGTAGCAAAGCATCTTGTACAGAGTGAAACTGTCTGGCCCTGATCTCCTCGCCACCATGCCTTTGCTCCCTCACAGAGTGGGCCACGAGTCCTGCCAGGGCTGGGCTTTTAAACCAACAAATGGCTATCAGGATCTGATCCTCCCACAAGAAAATCCAGATGCTGGCATGGCTTTTCAAGAAATTACTGTTAAACATGACACCAGACCAACAGTAAAAGAGCAGGGCGAGATCTAAGCTCTTGCAGCTGCAGAGATTAACCGAAGTGCCCAGCCGTGCCGCAGTCCCCGGGAAGCTGCTGCGGAGATGCTGGAAAGCTCTTACACACCTGTCTGCCTTCCAACACACAGGTATGGCTCTATGAAGTTACTCCCTGGGGGAAGCTTTGGAGGTTCAGGTGTGGCACAAACCACGTGCACCAAAACACAGGCCTCTGCACACCCATCACTGCAAGGACCACTTCAGTGGCAGGACCAGGCTCAGCCACCAATGCTCTGGGAGCTTCACACCCCAAATTCTGATAGAGACCTGGAAGAACTGAACAGCAGCCACAGGAATGTTCCTCTGGGTCAGTCACATAGAGGAACATCTGGACAACTGCACAGAGTAAAACTTGCAGGTACCCAAGGAACACATCTGTCACAGCACACTACCTGACAAAAGAAATGCAGCTTGTTAATATGTGCTTCTGGCACCTGCCTCATGTCAGCATTTCCAAAAGAAAATACTCCCCATAAAACATTCTGGGTTTCTATTAATAAAATTATTTTTTGAAGTGTGGTAGAGGGAACCCAATATCTGATGATTCTCACAGGCCACCATTAAACATTTGTAAAAATACTTTTTCAGAAAAGCTTGTTCTCCCATTAATATATAATTTCTATGCAATTGAGAAGGAGAGCAAAAAGGTATTTGAAGTGAGTTTACTTCTGTGTTTACACAGTTTATTTTTGTGTTTACAAGCCCCAGCTGCTGTGCCCACGAGGCAGTCAGGGATAAGCCCTGGCTCTGCTTGCCTCCAAAACCTGCTAGCACTGCTTCTTGCATAATGGGCATTGGTATTCACTAGAAGAACAGAAGTAGCTGATTACACAATACCACAGTCTTCTACAGATGGTCCTCAGCCTCCCCTATGCATCTCTATATCCACAGTCTCTGAGAGGTCCAAATTCAAAGCAAGATGCAAGTATTACCCCAGGATCTGTCACCCCATCTCTAGGGAGAGCCAAGCAGAATCAGGGACATGAGAAACACAAAGCAAGGCAAATGAATCCACTGGCTCAACTCTGAATTTGAAATTTGCAGCTCAGGAATGTTTCAATATCATTCACCTTCTCTTCACAGAATAACAAGGACTAAGAGTATCCCTGCACTTTCCCTCTGCTACCACGTCCCTCTGTTCTCAGACAGGTTTTGGTGGGCACATCCTTGCTGGTGTCCTTTGTTGGGCCAGTGAAGTCTGTATGTTTATAATTTCAACTTTCACCATTATTTTTTCCCAGTACTCATGAATAATCTCTCATTCATTAAACCATGTGCAAGGAATTGTAACATTTCTGCAGAGGGTGCAAAGTGATCCACTAGCTGGAAAGTCAGCCACTGGAGAAGCCAAAAGAAACCCCACATGTATTTCCACAGGGAAAGCACACATCTGTTAGGAGCCATGGATAGATGAAGGATGCCCCACTGGACAACTGGACAGGGCAGAGGTTGTGCGCTGCCCCATGGGAAGCCTCCTGCAGTATCCCTGGAGGAAGGGGGGCATCCCTGTGCGTCCACTGCCCACCCTCAACACGCTCCCACTCTCCTCCACTGCTCTGGGTGCTGCAGGACACAGAGCTCAGCCTGGCTACATATTTGCCTTGCCTGGCTCTGGGTTATCTGCCTGCAACAACTCTGTGATCTGGTTTGTGCACAGCTACATGCGCACGCTGGGGAACTGAACGTGCCCGATAAGAGCAGATGTGCCTGGACGATGTGGCCGGTGGCCTCTTGCTTATGCACGACACTTGCCAGACTGGGCACAACCTCTACGGATGGCAGAAATCCCCAATGTGTGGGGGCACATTGCACTGACCTACCTTGACCAAAAAACTTCTCAAGTGGGAAGGGTCCAGAGCTGGACAAAAAACACTTCAGTCATTAAAGAATCCACCCCCACTATGAAATTTTAGGTGGACCAGACTTGTATGCTACTTGATGGTTATATATTCATTTTTTTCCAAAAAGCTAAAAATGTAGGAATTGCATTTCCACAAAGAACTGATTTGTAAAGAATATAGAAACTTTTCAACCTTCTCTCTTTGAAACCACTTTACTGTTTTAAAACAGATGATGGAATACAGGTTTGTTAGTTTTCATGGGGAATTTCCAAACACGCTGTTAAGCAAAACTAGCCTGAATGCTACAGACCTTACCTGCATTCCCTCCCCCTGGCTGGCCCACTTTGGCTTCTCTAAGTCCTTCTTCCTTCCCAAGAGCAATCTGAAGTAGCTCCTGTCCTTGGTTTGCTGTGTTAAGCTGTGAAATGCACACCACAGAGCTGTGACCTGGCATCCACGACTGTCAGAAAGAATTTCTGTGAATAATTGATTTAGACACCAGTCTGAAAAAGTTAGCAATAGTATGCCTTTTTTTGTGGTGATAGAAGTCATTCATGGGCTGAGAAACCAACAGTCAGATTAAAAACCCTTCTCTGTGCTTTTATCACTTTTTATTTTTCTTCTCTCCTTGTTGGTTCTTTTCCTGACAGGGTTTGGCTTTCCTATTCCTGGGCTTCACCCAGAGGGATGTACAGCCAGGAGCCTGGCCAGGGACACCAGAGCAACCTGCAAACTGCATGGTGTGAGAGCCACGCAGCATCCTGCCAGGAACCGCTCAGGTACAACAATGATTAACAGGACGAGTCAATAAACACATCTGCTTTTGGCCTCCCTGGACACAGGAATTGGTGCAAGATGGCATGAAGATTGGCGGGAATGCCAGTGTAAGGACAGACAACCAGTGCATTGGATTTATTTCTTCCCACTTAAAAAGTCAATGATTGCAGGCGAGTTATGCACAGAATGACAAGTAGCTTGAGAGAGCAGAGCAGAGGATGGCAGCCCCATGCCCTCCCCTTCCTTTGTACATGGCTAGGAAACTCAGGGCTACACCTGAGAATTCAGCTTCTGGGCTGGAACAGATTAAAATGAAGGAAAACCTTATTCCTAATCTAAATTTCTGCAAGTATTAACAATAATGGGCCAAACACCAGAGCTCTCTTGCCTGTGCAAAACTGCCCCTGGCTTCATGGGGCACCGTATTTTAGAGCAAAGTAGAACCCCTTTGTCCAGTCCAGATGCCTCTTTTGACCCAATCAACTAGCAAAGATCTTGGGAATAACTGTGGCTGTAAGCAGAAACCTTCCTGGGTGTAATTCTGCTTTTACATGAAGGCAAAAATTTCTGCTCTTCTGAAGAGGAAACTTGCCCTTTGCACCTCTCTGAGCCCCCGCAGCCCAAACCATCCTCCCACACACTGTTCCCAGCCCACACATGCACTCAGGGAATTTTGTACACCATCCCTTCACCCTACTCGACTTCTGTCCTCATTTTCACCTCTCCTCAAATCCGTTCCCAATCTGAATACATGAGCAGCATTGTGTCTGGCTTTATTTCATCCCAGAAATAATAATGGAATCATCTCTCTCAGGTCTGTTGGAGGAAAGGCAAGCAGTTAACCCATCCCTTTCCCTGACAGTGCTTCTACCAGCCACCACTACTCCGATTTGGGCTGAGGTAGCTGCAAGCACTGCCTCCCCAAGC
This sequence comes from Eulacestoma nigropectus, assembly GCA_013397775.1. Taxonomy (NCBI): domain Eukaryota; kingdom Metazoa; phylum Chordata; class Aves; order Passeriformes; genus Eulacestoma; species Eulacestoma nigropectus. Next base: position 521,716 of record VZTE01001930.1, read on the forward strand.
AGCTACAGACGCCCCTAAAGATGCTGCTGGGTCACAGGGGCTCTGCTCTGCTGCAAAGGCTCGTTTGTAACCCAGGCACCAGCTCAACCTCATCCCTGAGACCCTCAGCAGACACAGGAATTGATTTATTTTGGGGAGCAGTTGCTCATTCTGCAACTTCTGCATTTCTCTCTGTCATCTGACAACCAAATGAGAGGCAGACGTCCACGAAGACTGCAAAATCACCTCTGCCAATCCTGATCCACTGAGCTAGTCAGAACTGCTCTTTAGAATAACATGCTTGCTCATCTGCGGCTGCATTTCAAAGACAGCATGTCAATAAAATGCCTAAATGAAAACTAACAATTGTCCCACATGTTAGCTTGTCCCATCATAAAATTGAAGGCAAGATTCTACAGTGCACATAAAAAGTCAGTGGCAATCATGATTAATAAGCAAAATCATGCCAATGCCAGCATAGTAACAAATCTCTTTGCTGCAGAGTTGCAGACATGCTTGGGGATGCTCTGCTTTTTAGGGGAAAGGTCCAAGGACCTCCTGGCTCTGCCACAGTGAGAACAGCAAAACTGGCAGTAGTTTGGCCCTTTAAAATGGACCACGCCACACCACCCAGAAAATGCTGAGTTAACCGCTGTCATTGGGGTGCTTCTGTGTTTTAAGACTGACTTGTGTTTTTTTAAATATCAATGTTTTGGATCCAAAGCATTCAGCTCACCTCATTCATTAGCTGAAATTCAGAAGTCTACTCATAATCTGTCTCTCTAACCTGGGTAATTTCAGAGTAGCTAGGACGAAGCACTGGAGAATACCACAGGGAACAATCTTGCACTGTGAAGGACTCAGAAAACCCAATAACTCTTTTCCTTCTCTGTTTTGTACTGTTCTAGAGTTTTAATGACAAGCACAGAAATCCTTCAGCAGTATCAATGCCTGGTGCAAATGCCTAACCACCCAGATTAACACCTTGCAGTACAGGAGATAAAGCCAATTAGCTGACATTCTGCAACTGTCACTTCTTTTACATTACTTAATACAAAGTTTGACTTGGAGCTCATGGGAGAACAAGAAAGGAGAAATAACCCTGAAGAAATTACAAGCCCATATATTCCAAGTTGTATCACCTTCTACCCCATGGAAATGGAAATTTGGGATCCATGTTTTCTTCTGCAGACTAAAAACTGAACCACATCTCAGGATCCCAGGGACAAGGTGAAAAAATTCCATGCACCCATTCTGCAGAGCAGCAGCACTCCTGGCTTTGAAGAACAACTTTGCTTTTGCCATCCTGGAAGAGCAACTGTATGTTCTTAGTAACATAATTTCAGTTTCTGCACTGCCAAGCAAACTCACTTCGGAAAAATAAAGTTTCTCACAACAAAAGGACAGACATCTTAAGTCACACCAAAGATACATCCATCCTGGTACCTGCATCCCACCATGGCCACCAACATCCAGGGTACAAATGAGCCAAAATGTGGTGACCTCTCTTCTCCAGCAAACTGCAACTTTTATCCGTTCTAAGCCAGAGACCCCGTCCCTTTCTTCCAGTAGTGTCTGCTAGGTAATTCCTTTCACAACTAGGTCTGAATGGAGCATTCACTGCAGCCTGCAGCATTTCCCACCTCATGAAACCTCTCCTCTTCCCTGGTCTGGAAAGTGGAGGGACAAGGCAAAACCACAACTACAGACAACAGCCCAGCAGTGAGACCTACTAATTTATAACCTGTCATAATGAGTGTTTCTGCCGTGCGCCACATTTATTTTCCCTTTGTCTGTGGCTGCACTGATGTGTTTGTCAATGCATCTCTATGTTTACAGAAGTACATGCTGCCTGGTCTGAAGGAGCTACAGGAGGGTATTGAGGAATGAGAGAGGAATCACAGCAAAAAAAGGTACGACCCTGGATAACCAGAGGGTCAGAGCCTCCCACTTCAGCAACATAAAGACTAAAAATAATGATACGCCTTTGTGGCTCCTTCCTCGTTTTCCTATTTCACCCAAAAGGCCCCAGTATAATCTGAGCAGCTTCAGAGGCACCAGTACCTCAGTGGCACGGGCTGATGACAGCACCCTGCTCCATGGGGATTCCCACAGGGCAGGAGAGTGCTCTGACACAAGCCTTTCGGAATCTCAGAGGCTTCTGCAGAGAATTTACCGAGCCTGGTCGATGAGTGTCCATAGTGCCCTACTGCAGCAAGGCAGCAACGCTGTGATGCTGCTGTGACAGCAAAATAATCACAGTGCAGTGTGGAGCACGTAACAGCAGCTGCATCGCTTAACAGGGTAATCGGCTGAATGGCAGAAGGCTTCTTCTCAGCTTCCAGACATTTGTTGTGCTCTTCCCCTGCCCCATGCTCCCGCCCTGTACATTTGCTGACCTTCCCTCAGGGTAAGCCAGGCTCCCACAGTTCCTCTGGGAAGCACACTGCTGACCCTCCCCAAATACAGGGTGGGATCGTTCTCCTTGCTCCTGTCAGAGGGAGTCACCAGTCCTTCAAAAGAAGGCAAGACCAGGAAAAGCAGAGGGTGTCTAAATCTCACAGCTGTGTCTCAGGAAGATGTAAGACCCTCTAAGTACTACAGGCATCAAGACTGTACTAAGGAACTTCAATTTCTCTCTCATTCACGTGTTAATTCAAATGGAAATCCTACCACATTTTTTTCATCCTCTCAAAAGGAACATGTGAGGGAGTTTATCTGTGCAAATCTTTATTATTGCCCTATTGCTCACAGTCTGAAATAATGTAAGGGGGCACTGAGCATGAAAAAGGATCACCAATAACAACATGATGCAATGAAAGATACTGTATCAATACTGTACAACAATTGGCAGCAAACATTCATGTATAAATAACACAGTCGCATTTAAATGAAGCACCCTGAACAAGAGTTCAATTTAAAATTATACAAGTTGGCATCATTTTAGCTATCTAAACTGCTTAGGGCTACCATCAGTATGTCCACCTGACTCAATACATTCGTAGTTCCAAATGGGCATTGGTGAAGGTGGAATCGCACCATGGCAAACCTCCACGACGTAGCAGAGACGGGACGAGAGAGCAGACACCCAGCTAAGGTCTGGCAAAGCCCCACGTGCTCAAGCATCACTGCTGGTCCTATAGCCAATGCAGCAGCTCCGTGCAGCACAGCCAAGCCCTGACCCAGAGTATTCCAGTTAAGCACTTTACTGAGAACTCCTGATCCATGGTTTTGGTGTAGTTGGCTTGGAAAAAATGGTCTTTGTTGTTCTGGCTGGAGACACGGCTGAGAGGAGCCAGGTCTATAGATATCCAAGGGATTAACTGAGGGCGGATTTCTAATTCGAACACCAAATATTTTTTGGCAGATCGGCATTTCTAGCTGTTTTGCCACAGATCTACACAGAGCAAGATTAACCTGTACAGAATCAGAAAGGCTGAGTGTAACACAGGACATGCTACTACCAAAATTTCCCAAACTTTTAGTGTGGGCAAACCCAGCCCCACAAGACTTTGACACAACATATAAAAGCAGCTAAACATACATGATTTTAAAAAAGAGAAAAGTCAATGACTAGCAACACTATCAGGCTAGAGCAACAGAGTCTACACTTGGGTTTGAGTTAATTCTCTAAGCAGGTTTCCCAGAATTTGTTTGGCATTTTCAAATGAACTGCTCTATGAAATTCAAATTAAGCAGTTAAGCACATTCAGAGGATACAATTTAAAGCATTGCTATGCTAGTAGCCCAAATACATTTGCCAATTTCTATAGGCACAACAAAATCAGATCATTAATAAAGTCTGTTAGAACTTCACGCGCTGATTAAATTGCAAGGATATGAGAGGACAGGCTGCGAACGAGAAGGAGGTCTTTGGATTTCAGGAGCACTCAACCCTGCTTGCACTGAAGCCAGGGAAAAGCCCATCTGCCCTGTGATATGAAGTACAGAGGAAGAAACCCCAGCAAGCAGCAGGTCACTGCAGCTGCACCAAGCTCCAGCATCCTTCCATCTCACCTTGCTCCCAGACTCCAGAGGTGACTGTGGCTGGGAACAAGCATCTCCTGCTGCCCCGGACTGCAGGTCCAAACCATGGCTCTGCTCCCCCCAGGCCCCGACACCCACCAATGCCGCAGCCCTATGCAGTGGGCATGTCCCACCAGCTCAGGGCCAGACTGTCTGTCACCTCGCAATATCCCCAAATTATTGAACCCACTTAAGCCAAAGAGGTTTTGAAAGGATATTATGGTCAATGCAATCGAATGAGTAACAAAATTCAAGGAAAGAGAAAGATAAGAAGGAAAAAGCTTTGATTGGTTTCTCATTCCACCCCTCAATGTATTACCATATTCCATTAGAACACGGTATCTTCATTTCCTTCCCAGCCCAGTGACATTTGCCCAGGGACGACGTCTCTGAGAACCAGCACCTTCTGTCCTTGCCAGACACCTCCCTCTGCACCCATGCACTCGTCCCCAGTGTCTGCGGCCACTCGAGCGAGTGAACTGCTATCATTGAAGCGCAGCGCCTCCTCTCTGGGAGCAATAACCCCCCCGGGGCTCCAGCAGCCCCCGGGTGACCCGCTCGGACGGCTCCGCAGAGGGGCTGCTGTGTGCCACCCTGGGGGTGCTCGGCCCCTCCGCCTGACCCGCAGTCCAGGACTGGCCCCGCTCGGCCACCCGAGTGCAGCCTCGGCAGAGCTGTTCCAGCGTCGCCGGGACCCGCCGGGACCCTCCGTGCACGAGGCAGCTCCGGGACGGCTCCGGGACACCCGTCCCGAGGCGCTGTGTGCCCGAGAACTTCAGGGTGCGAACCATTGTCCCCTCCGCGCTCCGCGGCTGCAGGGACCGGCCGGAGGCGGCACAGAGTGGGACGGGAGGGGCTTCTGCCCGGCGCGGGGGTCCGGAGCTGAGTGGGAAGGTAACGCAGCCCCGGCTGGGGTAACGCGCCCCTTCGCGGGAGACACACCACCTCAGTCCAGGGGTACCGCATCCTGCCCCGGTCACCCCGCATCCCTGCGCGGGAGGGATCCTGCACCCTGACCGGGGTCTGCTGCTACCCCGGTTGGCATCCTCCCTCCCCTCCGGTGCGACGAAGGAGGGAACTTGTGCGAGGAACGGTGCGGGACCACGCTCGTACCTGTGTATCCACGGGGGCCGCCGCTGTCCCGCCCGAGCGCGGGCGTGCGCGGCGCGTCCAGCCCGGGC
>VZTE01001930.1:528847-541156 GCA_013397775.1 Eulacestoma nigropectus
GCCCGTTGTTTTTGGGCTGTCCCCCCCCCCCCCCAGAACGTCACTCACCTCCCTGGCTGCAGGTGAGTGCTTTCATGGGGAAGCTGTGGGGACTCAGTGCTTGCCATCAGTGGAAGTCTTGCTGATGATTTTAATGGAGAAGGTGTCCAATTCCACTGTTACAGTCTACAGCCCTTACTTAAAATCCAGCTATCATAAAATGGGATTTTGTCCAAGTAAGGTGCAGTGATCTGCCATCATCAATGGCAGTGACATGATTTTGCCTTTAAAGCTGCCCATCCCACGCAAATATGCTTTGAATGTAATAAAAAATACCTCACTGGTATAGTGGAACAAAACACAAGGAAAAAAAGGTGATAGGGAAAGGAAGAGAACAGGGAGAGCATCTTAAAAACATTTTACTGGGCTGTAGCATGCAGTTGCTCATAATTTTTAAGGCCCCTGGTTTCACCTTCAGCATCAGGGGAAGCAATGCAGCCCCAGCCAGACACTTGCTGCTTTTGCTTAGGGATTGTTTGATTGGATTCAATCAAACTGTTGGATTTCACTAAGCTGCCCTAAGGTATTGCCTTTCTTTTAATCCCAGTTATTAGTGCTGGCTCCAGGCATGCCAAGGGCACAAGACTGCTGAAGCGACAGTCCCCAGCAAAGCTGCCTGGGTGGCTGCCGGGCTTACCTGGCCACAAGCAGGGACATGGTCCTGAGTCCCAGCCCAGCGACGGCAGCTTTCCAGCCCTCCAGCAGCAGCAAGCTGATCCCCTTTCTCCTCTCCTGGCTGGCCCTGCTGCCACCCCCTTCTTCAGCTGAGCATCAGCCCCTCAGCCCGAGGCAGTGACTCTTGAGTTTGCCTACACTGCTCAGAGCCTCAGGCAGACCCTGTTGCTTGTTCTGTAACTCTTGAAAAGGAGAACAGTAGCTCTCAGCCTCACCTTCTGTTTAGCCAGATGACACATACATAGGTGTGGTAGCTAAAAGCTCAGCAATTAGATTACTGAAAGAAAAACGTGACCCTTAGAAGTTACATGAAATGATCTGTTGGGTTGTCAGAGCTGTTCCCATCCCCCAGGTTGCTGGATCAGTCATATGCTGCTGCCCCAGGGAGGTGGCTTCACTCTGCCCCCTGACTTTTCTTCTTCCTCCTCTCCCAGCTATAGGTTTCACCCACACAATCACAGAATTAACTAGGTTGGAAAATCTCTGAGATCACCGAGTCCAACCTATGACCTAACACCACTTTGTCAACTAGACCATGGCACTAAGTGCCACATCCAGTCTTTTCTCAAACACCTCCAGGGATGGTGACTCCACCACCTCCCTGGGCAGCCCATTCCAATGTCCTATCACTCTTTCTCTGAATAATTTTTTCCTAATGTTCAGCCTAAACTTCCCCTGGTGCAGCTTAAGGCTGTGTCCTCCTGTCCTCTTGTTGATTGCCTGGGAGAAGAGACCAACCTCCACCTGGCTGTACCCTCCTGTCAGGGAGCTGTAGAGAGTGATGAGGTCTTCCCTGAGCCTCCTCTTCTCCAGGATAAACAGCCCCAGCTTCCTCAACCGGTCCTCACAGGACTTCTGTTCCAGACACCTCACCAGCCTTGTTGCCCTTCTCTGGACACACTCCAGCCCCTCAATGTACTTCCTAAATTGAGGGGCCCAGAACTGGACACAGCACTTGAGGCAGGGGGTGGAACAAGATGGGCTTTAAGGTTACTGCCAACCCAAACCATTCTGTGATTCTATGATAGATGTGGGAATAAAGTACTGCTTCTCTCAGCAGAGAAGAGTAATGCTGGGAACTCCTCAGTCTGGAAGAAACCAACCTGGTCCTGTGCTGAGGAACGCTGCACACAGGGACTTGGAGAGTCCTTTCTGCCAAGGACACACTGTATGCACATGCCCAGCTCCATTTTGGCTCCTCCAGCGACTCCCCTGGGCTATCAGTGGCACAGAGCTCTGCAGTGCTCATGTAAAGATGGCTTATGGCTGATAACAAGTGACCTGCTTGCCTGCTGCAAACTCCAGTGTGTTTTCCTTTTTTCTAGTAGGTGTTAAGGAGGTGGTGGATTCAGCTTCTGCCCACAGCTCAGGAACTATTTTCATGTATTACTATTAAGTGCAGTACGATGCCACAGTACAGAAAAACACAGCAGCACACAGCTACATATATCCCATCAGTGCCTGAAAATGCTAAGCTAATTTGAAGAGGGAACATTTTTGTTCCTTCTGTTATAGAAATGAATAAATACAGTGTGACAGGCCAAGTGGCATCAATACACATTCTGTTTGTCAGTAGCTTGGAAAAACAAACATTCTGAGAACAACCGTTTGTGTCTTCAATCCAAGATAAAATATTGCTGTGAACACGCACGCAAGCTATCTCCTCCAGCATTGTTTGGGGCTAATCAGCATGGTTCCAGTTAAGCAGACATGGCCTTGGAAATTGATTTATTAATTTCCTTCTCCTGATGTCTACTTTTTACAAATGTCAGGATATTTCTTTTATATCTGGTCATTCTCTACCAGAGATGAGCTCTAGATTTTACAAGCCTAAATTAAACATAGAAACAGAATGGTTAAGGGACCCTAAAGTCCATCTAGTTCCTTGCCATGGGCAAGGACATCTTCCACTATCCCAGGTTGCTCCAAGACCCATCCAACCTGGCCTTGGACACTCCCAGGGATGGGACAGCCACAGCTTCTCTGGGCAACCTGTGCCAGGGCCTCTCTACCCTTCTAGTAAAGAGTTTATTCCTAATATTCAGTCTAACACTGCCCTCCTTCAGCTTACAGTTGTTTCCCCTTGTCCTATCACGCTATGCCCTTGTGAATATCAACATCAAGTAAATTTCCCTCCTTTCAGAGAAACACCACTCACTTGGTGGTATCTACTCCGAACCTGTCCCGAACCACAGTGCCGGGGTAAGGTTTCTGTGATGAAGTTGGCACACATGACAAGCCCCCAGGTCAAATAAATCCTGGGGATTTGATCTGCATAACTCAGAAGAGGATTGAGCCCATGTGATACCAGCAACTGCTTTAGGCCTTCGCACGAGATGCATATTGGATTTGCTTTTATCCCTTCAAAACAGGAAGCAATCTCTAAGGAATATAGTAAAGCATTAGTGTGCTGTTCCTGAGTGATGACTTCATTACAGACTTACAGAAATGCGTTATTATCCTAAGCCTATTCATACTTCAGAAATCAGAGAAGAATTGCTAACATGCCCCAAATTTGACACAAAATTGATCTCTCAGGCAAAAAAAATAGCAGCTATTGGAATAATACTGTAGTATTATGTAGTGTCAGGTTTTCTCTGTGCTAGGAGAAATGGGGGAAAATTCACTGTTGAGGGAGAACATTAACTATTTGCAAGCCAAGAGCAATGAAAACCTGCTGAGCCCTTGTCTCCAAATGACTCTATGTGGAGCGGAATCCTACTCAAGTATCCTGTGCATCTAGGGACAGCAAAAGCTGTGCAGTAAATCACTGATTATCTAAGGCTTGGCAGGAAGCAGAAATGCTTACAGATCAAACAAAGCTATATGGTCAGATCCTCAGCTAATTTAACAGACAGTTGTAACTAAATCCATCTGTTTGTACCAGCCAAGGAGCTGCCCAGTGTCTGTTCTAGCAAATATTTGTTTTATTTTATGGTGGATGCTCAGTGCTTTTCACAGTTCTGCATTTCCCCTGTGCAGTTTTAAATGGATTGTTGCAATTTTATTAAGCCACTTTTATTTTAATCTTTTGCCCTTTTCAATTCACGTAATGGATTTGTCACACTCTCTAAGTGGTGCATTCAAATATAATTGCACAGATGCTTTGCAACATTGTCAGTTTGCTCACTTAGCAAAGGGCAGTGATTGAAGGATATGCATGTACATGTCTAGCATCAACTTCAAAACAGCCTGAGCTGATATTGCTTAATATTTCTTCTTCCAGCTGGTTTAAGGGACTGAACAAGGGAAATACTGCCCACCAGCAAAGTCCTGACACATCACTATTGTTGAAGACAGTCAAAATGGCACAAGATGCTAAAGAGGAAAAATATTCAAATAGTCTTTGCCCCAGACATAAACAGTCTGGGACAGAAATGTGAAAAAAGAAATTCCCTGCCCCAGCATCTGCCCTTGACCCACCTTATGTCCTGTGTGGTCAAAGAAAGGAGATTCAAGGCGGGGAAGCAAAATGTGGTCAGAGCTACCCAGCAAGGAACAAAGAAACAGTCCAGACTCTTTAGCTGCAAAAGAGAGACCTGGGAAGACCCAGGAGAGTTCTGTGCAACCTCAGGGTCCTGAGGAAGGTTAAAGGGGAAGCTGTTCAGTGCTGCTCCGCAGGCCAGACCTAGAAGGTGCCAGCACTACAGCTTCAGAAAAAGGGAAGAAACTTCCTAGCTAAAGTGGGGTTTAGCTACAGAATTCTTTGACACAGGATATTGTGGATAGTAAAAAAAAAAAATTCTACAGTGGAAAAAAATCATCAGCTAAGTTCTAGGACAAAAATCCTCTGAGGGGTTATTAAAGGCCGGGTACCATCTCTAGCTCGGGATATCTTTGAGCATCAGGCAGCTGGCAGTTACACATCCTTCCATGTTCCTTCACATCTGCTTTGGCCACGGCTGGAGACAGGTTCCTCACCTGGTTATGCTGTGTGCTCTGGGCAGGTACAGGTGCTCACCTCCCAAATCCACCAGCCTCATCTCCACATCACTGTTGAAGGGAGAATGGCATACACACAGCCCCAATGTGCTTGAGCACAGTGATTACTTTGTTCCATCTGTAAAGATGTTTATAATGGACATAAAAACATATTCCTCATTTTCACTGCTCCACTGTATTTTATCTCTCTAAGCAGCTCCAGCATCAAACAAGAAACTCACAGCTTTGTCATCCTTCTCTCTGAAGCAGCTGTGAGCATCTGTCAGTGACAAGGAATTCCATGAGTGCAGAAAAAAGAACTGGGATACATATTCCCTTCCCTGCATCACCTTTAGAAGAAGTTTTACATACAGGTATATGATTGTGCTCACCTCGTGGGGACTCATGGGGTTCAGATTTAAGACATAAATTAATTCTTCCCTGTAAGGGTGGTGAGGCCCTGGCACAGGTTCCCAGAGAAGCTGTGGCTGCCCCATCCCAAGGCCAGGCTGGACAGGGCTTAGAACACCTTGGTCTGGTGGAAGGTGTCCCTGCCCATGGCAGGAGGTGGAACAAGGTGATCTTAAGGTCCCTTCCAATCTGAACGATACTGTGATTCTATGATTTAGCAAAAGCCCTCCTTTGATCACAACAAGGCATTGATATGGTGGCACTAGTTCTCCTAAAACCTCAGATTTATTTTCATTTTGATAAGCAGTTGATGAACCCTGTGTAACCCATCATAGCCAACACAGAGGCTGGAGAATGAATAAACCAAATGAGCACACTGAAATCTAGCCTTTTTATAAAAGATTAGGGTGAATAATAAATAATCCATCTGAATGAATCAGTCCCATTTGCCTCTGTGCAAACCTGGCCCAGATTCCCTGGTGCTGATGGTCTGCAGCAGGCACAGCAGGTAAGGACTATCCATTTCACATTTTTCACAGTTTTCCTATTTCTCAGCAGAGTTGTCCAAGCCAACTTTGTCTCTGATGGACCCTGCACACAATATACCTGATCCTTTAGATATCCATGAGCAATTTGGGGCCAGAGATATTAAAAGGTCACACATCATTTAGTAAAAACACAACTTCTGCCCTGATAATTTTACATTCCTTCTTCATAATTTTAAGTGGAGACATTAATTTCAAATAAAACCTCTTCGTTGACTGGTTTGATTTCCTGTAGTCTTGGTGTTGACAGTGAGTCTTGTCCAAGCTCCAAAGATCACAGCGGTAGAGCTCAGGTATTGCTTGTACAGTACCAAAGGCTCAAATGTAGGTGGAGAAGATGTAGGTGAATCAACTGGATCCAGCTAATTTCTGGAATGCTGTGTCTCTCCAACTCGTAATTCTGTGTTGTTCCTCATCCTGATCACTGCACTGCTTACCACCTGCAAAATTAGCCACCCACCAACATGCATCCCACCTCTAGGAAGGAAAGAAATAAGTGGAGACTGGCCCATTCTGTCTGCTCTGTCACTGCCTTTTTCCCTTGTCCTTGCCAGCTCTTTGTATTCTGCCTTTGCCAGCTCTTCTTTCTGCCGGCATAACACCACATTTTAACAGAACAGGAAAATTAATAAAAAAGCACTCAGAATGAAAAATGTGTGGGACTGAGATTAAATCCAGCTAATTGATTTGTTAATGAAATCTTCCTGAAATAAATCCAGGGTTGTTCAAACCCTTAATCTGTGATTGTCAATTTAAAGAAAAAAATAAAGAAAAAATGACAGACATCAGTTTAATTCAGGCGAGAGATGATGGGCACCTTGGAGAGAGACAGCAGCTCCTGGAGAAGCAAAGGAAAGGCTTCTCCAAGTGGCCAAAGGAAAGGTTTATCCAACTGTTGACGGGAAGGACTGAGCAAGCTCTCACAGATTTGTGAGGTTTAGCTCCCAAACACAGCAGAATTCTGGAATCCTGCAGTGCCTGAGAGCTCAGAGCACCACAGCTTGGTTTAATTCTGCCCCAGCCATGCTCAGAGCAGGAATGTTGTGGCTATGAGGTAGGTAGGGTCTGGTGCCTTGACCTGACAGGCAGAGTCACAAAGACCTGGTGTGTTTTACATCATGGTTGCAAGCAGCAAAGTGGAGAGGATTTGTTGGTGCAGCTCCACAGGCCACATCCCTCATGCACAGAGAGGGTTCTTGGCTTATGGCGTGATTTTGGCAGCTTTTCTGAAATGTGCTGACATCAGGACACTGCAGCTATGGGTATTGTACTTTCAATCCCCACTTCATCAAAATTCAGTCCCCTGGTTAAACATAACTGCTGCTGCCACAACTGAATTTTTTTCTCTGGTCTTACCATGGCCAGCATATATAATTCAGCTCTATGCAGAGCTAGAAAGGGGCTATTAGTGGCTTAAATCTTATTTGTGCACTAATATGAAGGCCTAAGTAGGACTCATGGGATGCTGAATTCCTGTGCTAACCCTCTGCACAAAACCAGGCTGACAGATTTTATGACAAAGGAAAGTCTAAAGCTTACAACTTTTATGACAAATAGTGTCAGCGATGCCTCTTTCTTCAGCTTTGGGAGTTCCCACTTCCTTCCAAATGAGAGAAGATGAGGAAGAAGAATTAAACAAAGGTCCTAACCCTCCAGCCTTTGATCTGGACAAGATTAGATCCTGCTGTAAATTTAGGACAAGCCTTCAGAGGCGTGTAGTGATTTCTCAGAGGATTTGATTGTGATTTCACAGCAGCACTGTGTTCTGGGACCCTGGTGCTGGTCAATCAATGCAGACCAAGAGAGACTCTTCTACAACAGCATTCTGTAGCCTGGGTCTATTCTCTGAGGGTGCTTTGCTATTGCATTACTGCACGTTGTTTTCTTAATGTGTTCACTAAGCACATTTCCCTTGATTTGCTTAGAATCATAGAATGTTAGAATGTTAACACAAACAAACAAACAAACAAAAACTCCACCTCCAAACCAGAAATGTTACTAAAAGAGTAAATTTTCAAGACAAGCACTCTACATCATTATATTTTAAAGGAAGCATGAGAGAAGAAATAACACATACTGGAAAGAATTCCTTTTCAGGGTAAAAGCTACTCTTCAAGAAATCTTTTCTGTGTTGACTGTTGGGAGAAGGTGGGTAGGGAGGAGAGGAAAGATGCAAGCCTCATGAAAATTTCCCAGTAGATAATCAAATACATGGCCTCTAATTTTTTATCATCATGGACTTCAGATATATGATTTATTATATCAATGTAAAAAATAAACCAAACCCCAAACAAGGATAAGTCCTTTTCTGTAGGTCCAAAAAATACTCACTGATGCAGATCGCTAATTTTCAACAGTCCTAAAAAACTCTGGCTGTATGGAGCATTTCTTCCTCTCTACCAATATCTGAAAATGTAGAAGGCTGAAGAGGAAACAAAAGTTAAACCAAACCATTTAAAAATACAGTACTGTGACAGATTTTATTTCATTTTGATTGATACTACATGCTTACTACCACTAGGAACAGACATGCCTTTTTTTTTGTTTGTTTTGGACTTTTTATGTTTTTTTAACCTATATTAAATGTTGACCTAAACTTTGCTGTGCCTTGGAAATCTGGCTCAGGAGTTAGCTGCAGGATTTTTTATTTAAATAGATAAGCATTTATGTTTGAAAATAAGACAAAAACAGGTGAACAGGAAAATTAAATTACAAATTCAGTTCATACAAATATCTCTTATACTATGCACTAAATCCTGTTAATTAGCTGAGGTCTTTCAAAAATTCTTAAAATACTTATGAAACATTATTTACAAATTATATAAATAAAATCTAGGCCACTTAAATTAACCAATACAACAAAAAAGTCACCTTTTTGTATGGTGTGTACTAAAAATGTTCTTGTTTATTGATCATAACCCAGTTTGCAGTATAAAATGTTTGTTCACTTACATCAAAATGGGTTCCAATAGAAGGAAGGAAGGTATTGGTTCCAAAAGAAAGCAATCAATATAATAAATGCTTAAAATCAATGAGGCTTCTTAATGTTCTGTTCTGCACCATTTGCAGTCATTTTTAGAAGTCCCTTCTACAGTATTTGTCATGTGAACAGGTCATCTCAAAATAGCAGAGACATAGTTTTAGCGACGGGAAAATACTCAGTACATTGCTCACACATCACAAAGACCTTACCAGGAAGGCGAGGCAGAGAATGGAATGTCAGTGGCCAGCACAAGCCTTTACAACATTTAACTTAAAAGGCAGCATTTATAGAACTAATCACAGACTATACACATCCTGCACTCAACAGCAATCAAAAGGACTGGAAAATATACATTTAGGAAAACAAATGACTGATGGTTTTCCATTACCTTTGTTAAAATTAATGCTTTGCTCCTTGTCTTTTGTTTTAAAACCAGCATTGACACCACCAACAACTATAACTACTTTTTCCTTTAACATAATATGTGGCAGGTAACTACTGTACGTGAAAAATGTACAATAAAAGGTGAGAAACCACTGAATTTCCTATGCAGACACATGAAAATATAAAGCCATACAGATTCCAAAGTGCCATGAATACCAAATTCAAGTGATGGTTTATAGCATGTAGGAAAGAAACTAAATGAAACTTGCTCTATGGGTTGCTGAACCCTTCAGCTGTATCTTCAGTCTCTCCTTTGGCAGCTTTGGTGAGAATTTCCATCCATTTCATCTGCAGCTCTTCATCTTCCGCACTGAAATAGAGAGTTTGATGGGACTGGCAAAGCTTAAAAACATGCTTCACTTCAAACTTCTCACCAGAACCTGGTAAGCTGACTTCGTAGCCAGGCAGAGGGATAGGACGTGGGCTTCGTCCATCCTAAAGGAGAGAGAACAAATGTAAAAATTCAGGAACAAATGCTGTTTGAAATGGGAGGAATGGGGGTACACTGCATGGAGCCGGCAGGCACACACTGCGGGAAGCACATGGATGCAGTCCCAGGTACAGGCGCATTCGGCTCCTTGTTTAGCACTGCAGCGTAGAAAGCAGGGAAGGGGCAGTATCGACTGCTCAGCTTAAACCAGCAAAAAGCAATGACTTACTGGTGCTTTATTCTTCTTTCACTGACTTCCTTTCACAGTAAATATGGCCAGGGATTTTCATATAATTTCATGTAACTTATGCATGTGTCTTTTACAAAATTTCCTCTGCATTAGGTACAGACAATGGGATCCCGCTGAGAAGAGTTTGGTGTTGTCCCTTTTGAACATCATGGGATGTTTTGTAGGATGGGTTAAAAGTAAGCAAATAAGCAAAGCTGGACCCTAAGAGACACCAAGACAACTAAAGGGCAAGGGAAAAGTCTTTGAAAGAAAAGAGAATTTTTGGTGTTCAGTCATTTATGATGCCTTTGAGAGTTGTCAAAGAAGCCAGTGCTCAAATTTTTGACCATCCTTTAAAGGCCAGATTGGCTCACAGATCTAAGGAGTGATACAGCTCTCTAACAGTCACATCTTGAGCATCAACCAACTCCTCTCCTAAGCTCTCAGGAAAGACATATTTTAGCAAGGCAGGGTGTGCCACAGCCAAGCAACCTCTTCAACTGCTCCCAGCAAAGTGTTTCTAAAGATGAGTCACCAAACTGAGGTCTGAATCACACAGGCATCAGACATCTGTACAAAGCTGTCACCTTCTGCAGCAGCTGCTTGTGTTGCAGCCCCACACCAAAGCTAACGAAGCATCCCACAGAGAAGTGGCAAAGTCATTCTTTTGTCAGCCCACACCAAATGCAGATGACTTGGTAAATCTGGAAGAGGACCAAAACTCTGAGAACAATGGCCAAAAAAAAAGCCTACTTTTCTAACACTTTGTCCAAAGTAATTCAAGTATCAAAACTGCTCACATCAATGCAAACACATACATTAACTAAATGGGCAAGAAATATACAGTCAAAAATGTATCACAATTTATTAAATCAATACAGGCTTCTTGATTTATTCTTCTATTGCTTGCTGTTGTCATGCAAAAATGCCAGAGTCCAACTGCTTGAAGACCAAGCATTATTCAATGAGATTCAAGGTAGCTTTATGCCAAACACTTAAGTTACACTCAGTTCCCATTTGAGTGTAACTAGTTGTCCTAAATGCAGTACAGTTTCTATTCTGTGACACTACAGCCACATCCCTGTAAACAGGAAGGTCTTGCCCATGCAGAAGAACTGGCATGTAGAGAGCAGCTCCTGCACATGTGGCACTGCTCAAGCAAGCAAACATGGGACTGATGAACACAAATGCACAAGAGCACATGCAAGCTCAACCATGCCTGTTTCACTGGTCTTGGTTTGGAAGAGTTGACATTCAGACTTGTCACATGGAAAACTGTAGGTTGCCCATGACAATGACAAATGATGCTGTTTGTAGCCACGAAGTGCACCATAAGAGCAAATTGATGTTTGTGTTGTATGTGTTGCACCTACCCAACGCGTGCAATTTGCACAGGCAAATTAAGCAGTCTGCCTTTGGTCTTGCATCCTCCCTTTTCTTAATATGCTGCCTTTGGCACTTTGTCTGTACCTGCCTGATCCAAAAGGAAGGGATTTACATTATCTCTGAAAAGCTGTACTACTGACAGGTAAAGGTGAAGCACTTGGCCTTGAGGAATACCCCACCCCCAATCCAGACTTCTCTTTGGGACCAGCAGCATCTGTGGATGTCCTTTGCCACTGAGCCCTTCCCTCCTACCTGAAGCCCAGCAAATCCAGGGGCTAGTATGCACCCATGAGGAATTCCAGCCCTATATGGAGCATGTAAATAGGATTTATAGGCCTTATTAGAGAGATGAAATTCATGTTCTAGTTTTAAGAGCCTACCAGATTTGGCTGATTGGACTGTATTTTTAAAAAATATTTCTGCACGCAACATTGCATGATATTGGTATTTCATTAAACCAAAATACCCAGTGCTGAAAGAGCTTCACTGTAGGAGTGATTACAATAATTTTCCTCAGATAGTGAGTAAGTGATAGATAAAAATCTAGTGGATGTGTAATACTGTCAGCAATCACAAGCACAGTGCACTCATCCTGACTCTCAGCAGCGCAACACAAATGGGTTATTTATCTAGGTCGTTACAGCAGCATGTATTTATTGCTGTTACAGCCATTGCAACACCCAGGGTTTAAGATTTGGGAACAGACAACTCAGTTTCACCATACAGGCAGTTCTATTTCAGGCACCCCTGCATACAGACATGCCTCTTGCACTGCACAGCTCTTTGCAGCTCTCTTAGACAACAGTGACCCACCAATGGCACCACTGGCATTTTCCCCCTACATTTTCCCCCTCCTACCTCTGAGTGGGCTTAGAAAATCCCTGGTTTTTTCTACCCAAAATCCCTGTTTTTTTCTACCCAAACTCCACTTTTTACCCACTCATGATCTAACCCCAACCTTACACAAGTCATTGAGAGACTCCTGGGATGCAAAGATCTTCAGGACCAAAAAAAGGGCAGGCAGAGTTTTGTGCGGGGCCAGGTAAAGCCTCTACTAAACAGGATCAACATGCAAGCAAAAAAAAATACTTCTCAAAAACCCTGAGCTCAATTTCAAACTGATCTACTCCCTTATTTTCTAAAAGTAAATCACATTTACATGATGAATGGAAGATTTTTCTTCTTTATAAAGCAAAATTTTCTCTTGGAACAAGCTTGGTCTGATATATACATACATATATATAGA
>VZTE01001930.1:541257-570795 GCA_013397775.1 Eulacestoma nigropectus
ACATATATATATATATATATATATTAGCTCTAACTATATTAGTTTTACCCTTCATATTTCTCAAAAATCCATTACTTTTCCAGCTAGCCTGGAAGCCTTAACTTTGCACATCTCATTCAGGTAAGTTCATGTCAGAGCTTTGCAAGTAGCTGTGCATTTTACAAGGCCAACGGCAGCAGAAGCTCCAGGTGGAGCCCTTGAAAAGACAAGACTAATTTATCTCAAAACTGCTGCTCCTTACACTTGAAGTGTTCTTTGCTTATAAGTAAACTCTTATAATTTCACTGAGATAAACATGACAAACAGCTGTACAAATTCTGATTCCGTTTGAAGACAAATCAAATTGGTATGATTCCCAAACGTAAACAAGCTGGGAATCTTCACGCATAAAGCCTTATGCAGGACTTGAACTGTGAACACTCAGGGGATTAACTCATTCTCCTGGAACAAGAGTCTAAAGCAAAAGAGCAGTTTTCTTGCTATTTTAAATCTGTGAGTCATGTTTCTACCTGCACTAGCATCCCTTCTTGGGAGTGAGGGCCAGGCATGCAGAGGAGGAAGCTTTCACCGTATCCAAAGCTCCAGATTCAGCTTGGTTTGCTCCTTCTTCCCAAGAGGCAGCTATTCTTTCTGTTCTTCTTAGCAATAATCCCCCAACTTTCAAACTTCTACAGTCCTGCTTTACTCTATGTTTCAAGACCTTTAATACTATTGTTGGCAATATTATTCCCAAAAGACACATCTCAGGCACTGAAATGCTTCTTTGCAGGTCTAAAGGGGTCTGTGAGATTCACAGAGGTAGTTGTGTGACACAGAACTATGCCTGGAAAAAGAATATTTAAGCACATGAGTGGCTCCCAACTGATTCCAGGCATTCAGACATCAGTAATGAAGCTCTGGAAGAGATTTTCCTCACAAGTCTAGTGTATCCTATGTAAACCAGAACTAAAAAGAATATTGGATTAATATCAAGGAATAGGACTTTTTTCTTAATTTTTTCCTGCAGTTGGATGCAAATTGGAGTATACAAATGGGAATGGCAGGCCCTTGAAGAAAGAACTCGCTTTTGTTTTTTATAGTCTCATTCCTGACAGTAAATCCTGGTTTTGGAATGTAAATAACCTTGTCCTGTTGCTTTCTTAACACTTCATTGGGAGATTAATCTCACACCTAAAATAGTTGAGGACACTAACCACTAATTTTAACTATCATAAAATTGACAATCAGTGTCAAAGGCACCCTTTTCCCTTAAAAAATAGGATCTTACTAATAATATCAGCAGAGATAAAGATCAAATTTGGCAGGACATGGACAAAGCACACAGCAACTGAAGCAGAGAAGCTCCTCCAGCTTCCATCTGTGGCTTTGCATGACTGTCAGGTGGGGCCTGCAGAATCAAGCATCATTGAGTTTGCACTGAACGCAGGTGATTTATGTCCATAGATTATTATTTGTACTGTTTTGTACAAATTTGTACAACAATTGGTTGGGCCATAGGAGAAATTCTTAATCATACTGTGTAAGGGGTGTTGCTTCCTCTCAGCTTCTCACACCTGCCACCTCTTAGATGACGCATGTTCTTTCTGTATGAGGAAGGCCAAAGAATTTAAACCTCTCTCCCTCTATTCCCACTCTCTTTGTCTAAGTGTGAGACAATCTGGCTTGGTTTGTGTGGATACAGGGCTTGCACTGGCCCTTGGCTGAGGCACAGCTTGCACATCAGTTGAAAATTTTCATGGGTGAAGGTGTTCTCTCTGCTTGGCTTTTTAAAGCATTGTTCCTTCCCCTAGACCCTGACTCCAGAGAGAGCCAAAGATTGGATTTGTTGCCTTCATTTTAGTGCCTTGTCTGAGGCTGTTTGAGTCAGCCATGCATCTCCAGCTGACTAGAAGGGAAACCAGGCAGCTCGCTGCGTGCAGGATGAATTGGAAGCTTACCCAATGTGGGGTTGGAACTGCAGATGGAGCCAAGGAGGCTGAAGCTCCAAATTCAAGCTTTCAGCCCCTTTGAGCACTGTTTAAAACATTACACAAACTTGTTTAAAGCCAGAGGTGCTCCTGCTGACAAGCTGCGAAATGAACACAGCTCTTACAACAACGTGTAGTTTTTGTTGATCAAATACAGGGTGAGCTTTACTCTGAAATGCTTTACAAAATCAAGGGGAAAATTGATTTCCTTGACTGTTCCTAGCCACAAACAGATGCTAATAAAAAGAAAGCCTTCTTATCACTACGACTACAGCATCGGAATTGCTGGCTGAATTCAGATCCATTCCTTCTTCCATTCCACATGGGAGCTAAAGCAAAGCTGTATATAAATGTGTCAAATGCCAAATGCAAAACTGGATATGGGGAATCTCATTTCAGCATTGTCATTCTTCAGTGCTAAGGAAGCATGACTGATATTTCTATTTTGGATATAGATGTTTCTATCCCTTGACTTTCATCACACACAAATGCTAGTTAGCTTCAACAGCACATTTAGAGACAAAAAACTCTTACCAATGTAAGTATTTCAAGTAAAGATAAAACCCCATGATGCTATGACAAGGAGCTTTACCATTTTTCAGGCTGAAGAACATCTACATTTTCACAAATTCCTCTATCCTATCAACCCGGAACTAGGTTAAAAAAAAAAAGAAAGCTTGAACCAGCAATTGCTATATCCAGCCTCCTTTGCAGTTCTATATATTCAACAGGAAAGTGTTTTCCCTAATGACAGAGTGATAAAACCTTTGAATACATCTGTCTGGAACCTCTAAAATAGCCAAAGCATAACCTAATTATCCTTGTTTGGTCCTCTTTCTTTTTTCTAAAAGTTTGAATGGAAAAGCAATGAGCTTTAGCATTTGCTCACAACTGTATCAGCAGTAAGTACAGGTAACAAGGTAACCTGAACTCTCTGAGGCTTTGTGCCATATCCAGAATAGGAAATTCAGTTCTGTTGTTGAAACTAAGCCAAATCCTTTGACCCATTTCTCAGCTCGACATATTTAAACTTATGCCTTTCTTTTTCTGTGTGTTAACCCTCATGAATGCCATCTTACCTGGCTGCTTCCTTGCACATACAGAACAAGAGGTTCACTCTTGGGGATGGTCACCCACATTTTGTACCAAGTCTTCCCTTTTTCAAGGAACTGGAGGTAGCTGCTGAAGAGGCTGTTTTCAGCTGCAAGGATGCTTTGCTTCTGGATGAAGGGGGGAAAAAAAGAAAACAAAGCTGTTCCCATTGATGTTTAAGTGTGCAAAATACTTAGAATTAAATATAAAATACTCAAGTTGTGCAGAGTCAAATAACACTTGAGGGCAAAGGTTGGATAGGCCATAACCAAATAAAACATTAATAATTATTATATACAATTAAGAAATAGCATAATTCCATGTAACAGAGGCAGAGGCTGAACCACCATTCCCAGCGGATATGAAGCTAAATTCAACTTCCACCCAGTAAATTGAGAATGGTAATTAAGATGATGCAGCTCATTTCTTGCTTAGCAACGTAGGCTGGGAGATTACTTCACATTAATGCAAAGGGTTTATCAACAGATCCTCTTGTGCATGGATGGAGCCAAATCCGAGTGCAAAAAAAGATTGGAAGAAATTGTTGTGTTCTGATAGAAACCCAAGAAAATCAAAATTCCTGTTTGCATTAGGATTTGCACAGAAGTCTCCTGAAGATTTCTGGCAGCTGCTAATAACATTTGTTAAGTGGCAATCTCAGCTGCTACTACGCCTGTTAAGAAAGTTTGATGTAAACAGAAGGGAAAGAAAAAGCCTGACTGATCTTTTCTTTCTATACACTGGCTTTCTTGCATTTTACCTCATTCTTTGAAGATTTAAAAAAATACTAGAAGCCTGAGCAGAGGAGGGGAAAATGACACTTTTCCTTGGGTTTTTAAAGCTTATTGCTGTAACCTGCTTTCTGAATTAAAGCCATGGGTCACATTTCACTGGTTTGCCTCTCGGTTTTTCAGATTAACAGTGCTCTCTCTTCCCTGTGTAGGTGCAGGTTTTCACCTGGAACTTCTCCTAGTAAAACAGTGCTGTAAAGTTTGTCATGAGATACCACAGACTGTATTGACACCCATGAAGAGCTCATCATCTGTAGGCATAGCAGGAGCATATATCACAGAATCACAGAATGGTTTGGGTCAGAAGGGACTGGAAAGATCAGCTCATTCCAACCCCTTGCCACAGAGAGGAATATCAGATACTATATCTGAAGGTTTTGATGGGGTCAGGTTCCGGTTCCAGAACTTCCTCTGCACTCTGCAGACCTGGCAGCTCAGGGCAGGGCAATGTGGACCTGCAGCTTTACCCCACTCTATTGCTGAGATCTTGGACATGTTTGAGTACAAAGCTGACAAAGCCCCCAAGCAACAGAGTTCACTCCAGGACACCATGCTGGTGTAAGTTTGCCTGCTCAGGTACATTCAGTAGCCTGGAACAAAATACAACATGCTGGGAAGTAGAGCAGGGCAGGGTCTAAGAATCACAGAACCACAGAATCCTGAGTTTGAAGGGACCCACAAGCACAGGCTTGGTGCTGGGACCACTTCCTTGGGGAGCCTGTCCCCGTGTCCAACCAATCAACAAAGAAAAAAATTCATTTCAATAGTATTTTGTCAGGATGTGAAATAAGGAGCACAAAAGTATCTACTACATGGAATTAAAAGTGAAAAATCAGATCTTATTTCTTGAATAGTTCCTGTGCACAGCTCAAGATTGCACCATAATAAAAAGAAGTCAGAGGTTTTTCCTTCTTTTTTTTGTAACTTTGGAAGCTGAAGCTTAGCTGCCAAACCTGTGTGCACCCCTGTGTGATCAGCATCCTATGATGAATGCTCACCATCTACAAACAGCGTCCAGTCTGCAGGTGTGTTCAATGCCAGTTTTAGGTCAGAAGATTAAATATCATGGTGGGGTAGAAAAGAAAACCAATTTGATTTGTTTTAATAAATACACTAAAAAAAGAGAGAGCCTCACAAACTTTCTTAGCCCAAGACCATACCTCTGCAGCTGGTCTTTTCTTCTGTTCTCCAACTGCTTCCACCCCAGGGCTGCACGGGTTTGCTGGTAGCTGCAGGAAACACTCTTTACACACTCGATTATGGCGGCTGTTATCTGCAAGTGGCTTAAATTCAGAGCATTTTGCACAGATCACCTGTAACAGATGGTGTTTAATTAGCCATGTTTAAAACACAACCCTTTATCAAAGAAATTGACTTGCAGAATGGTTGTTATTAAAGCAAAATTCTATGAAAGCTAATGCAAACATAAGATAGAGAGACCAATATAATATTCACTATATTTACCTCCATTAATAATTAACTTGTTTGTGATCCCATGCCATATACCAATATACCATATTAAAGAAAACATATGTCTTTGGGGAAATACTGTATGACTAACATCATGCAAGTTTGCTTTTCTTGTCTTTTCTTACAAACTTTTCTAAGTCAAAAAGAGCTTAAGTTGAGGAAGCAATTACTGCTTTTTAATGGTCTAGGAAGGACTGATTTTCAGAGTGAAAGTGGCTGACATTCTTCATCAATCAAGGACATCCTGGAGAACTGAGGAATCCAGAAAGCACCAACTATTTTAAGAACATAGTCCAATATATTATCCATTAGAAGTTATTTGTCTGCCTCAGCTGCCAAGAGCATGCAGTGGCAAACTGGGCCCGAACCAGTGCTTGTAAAGAGGAACCAGTGCTTGTAAAGAAATGCTGGATCTGCAGCTCCAGAACCTGTTTTCATGATAAAAATTTGTCTCTAACACACCTGCTCCAGGGAGAGAAACTGTCTCCCCAGGGTGTCAGCCTGATGGACATGCATTCTGAATTTCTGTACAATAATAACAACAAACCTGCAGCATACTATATGTTGTTACATGGTTCACTGGAAGGCTTTAATTACTATATGAAGAGGGCTGCCTTAATTCAAGAAGTTTTACTCAGACAAAAGCAAGAGAGCATTTTTAGCAACATGGTAGTCTTTCCTTGAGACAAATTAACTTCTTTAATTTGAATGCTATTGCTACACCACAAGGCATTGCACAACAAACTATGGTTTAACAATAAATTATTAATTATGTAATTCTTGTTATCTCTCTGTCCCTGGGGGAAAGCCATTATTCCATTTCTTTAGTAACACTGACTTTGCAATGGGATATTTTAAACTCCCAGAAATGTATTTCATTATTTAAGCAATTAGTAATAAAAAAAACCCCAGAAGCTTGAAAATCCCAACTCTAGGGTAAAAATGCCTCATCCACAGCAATTTAATTTCAATTGCTGAGACTGAGGTTTCTTTAAATATCTTAACTATACATTTAGATCTCTCTGCAGCTGAAAATTTATCTCTACTTCAAATTACTAATGTTATTTAAATAACATTACTCTTAGTTACATTAGGAACACTGAATGAGGTTTCAAGTCCTCTTGAAGAAATTCATCTCATCTTGGCCGTTGTCATGATTTACAGAAAAAAAAAGGGAATTCAGCTGTCGATAAATGGCACTAGGGGAGGTGGCTAAGGGCCTTCAGTAACCCAGCCTTGCCTCTGTGGAATGGATTTTCTTTGGTTTTTCAAGCAGGACGAAACCATGTTTGCACAACCTTTCTTTAGGGAAAGAAATGCAGAATCATGGAGTATGCTGAGTTGGAAGGGACCCACAAGGATCATCAAGTCCAGCTCCTGGCCCTACACAGAACATCCCCAAGAGTTTGTGTGCCTGAGAGTGTTGTCCAAACGCTCCTGGAGCTCTGGCAAGTTTGGTGCTGTGGCCACTTCCCTGGGCAGCCTGTTCCAGTGCCTGACCACTGTCTGGGGGAAGAACCTCTTTCTAATATCCAACCTAAACCTCCCCTGACACAACTTCAGGCCATTCCCTCAGGTCCTGGGAAAGAGATCACAGAAAGAGATCAGAGTCCGCCCTTCCTCTCCCCCTCACGAGGAAGTCATTGACCCCAGTGAGTCTCCCCTTAGTCTCCTCTTCTCCAGGCTGAAGAGACCGAGTACCCTCAGCTGCTCCTCACATGGCTTTGCTTTGCCGTCTTCGTTGTTCTCCCTTGGGTGCTCTCTAATAGCTTAATACCATCTGTAATATTGTATGTTCAGCTGTTCATTTTAGAAGAGCTGCTCTCTGGGTGAAGTGAGGCTGTCTTAAGGCCATTGCTTCTGCAAACAAACCACAACTCACTCCCCAGATACACATCCACCCCCAGGAAAAGCACTAACTTCCTGTCTATCCACTGAGGCACTGAATTTGCCTTTAAACCAGCACAAACTAGGACCCTTGCACCAGTTTTGCTCTTTTGCCTCAATACCCAGAAAATAAAGCAAATGGAAAAACCTGCTCTGTCAATGACTTGCCAAGAACCAGAATGTCTTTTAGTCTCTGCACTGAAAAAATAAAAAATTGTCTTCAATGGTCTCTGCAGATGAAACTCAAGAGCTGAGCATGCTGGGATACTTACTGCCCCACACTGCTTACAGTGGTGTCGCCTCTTCGTGATGGAGTTAAAGCTCTCGCTGCAGCTCTTACAAGCCTGTTTCTCTTTGTCTCGCTTGGATTTGGAAGATTTCCTAGAGGAATCACTCTGAAATTAAAAGCACAAGTACAAGATTAAAAAATAATAATAAAATAATGGCAAAATTGTTCATAGAGTTCTACTGACAAAGATCCTCTTTGGGGTTCACACCATTTTAGGAAAGAATTTGCATAACTCTGCTGCTTGCCTCAGCTGGATGGCTGGCTCAACCATCAGGGGTCTCTGGGAGGGACATTATGTGGTCTCAGCCCCTCTCTGCCCACTCCTTACTGCCACGGAGCAATCTCCTCTCCCTGTGTATCAGTGAGGAGGCAGAGGAATGGCCAAGGTGGGCCTCTCAAGAAAAGCTTCCCTTCCAGCACTCACATCTTCCTTTTTCAAGGTACATGTTGACTTTGTGAGTGTGTTGTAAACTCCCCTCCCTTGGTGGGGAGGAGATGTGAAGATTTTGGGGAAAATGGCTTGACTGAAGAAGTGAATGGTGTTGAGAGTGGACTTTGCACCACCCAACTTCAAATGCTTAATTTAGGAGTTTTCTCAGGCTCCCTCCCAGCCCAAGACGAAGCATAAAGCTCCTCAGGAAGGCAGGGACATACACACAGGGACCTGCACTATCCAGGTGGACAGGAAAGGTTAGCCTTTAAGGCCAAGCTGGTACCTAAAGTCACTCAGCAAACCCTATTGTACAGTTTTCTGATAAACTGAATGAATAGCATTACCAGCATAAACTGGACTTCCCATGCCTGAAGATGTTCAAGACCAGGTTGGATATGGCTCTGAGCAACCTGGTCCAGCGGAAAATGTCTCTGTTCACGGTGGGGTTGGAACAAGATGATCTTTAGAGTCCCTTTCATCCCAAACCATTCCATGATTCTGTGATTAACATGCCAACATGCAGATCACAAAAATACAACTTCACATAGAGCTTCAAGTAGATTTTCTGTTTTGTTTTCTTTTTTAAAATAAATAAATACTATTCCTCCTCCCTAGCCAAGCTGGCTATGTGCAATGGAGTAGCAGCTTCCTGGGGGCAAGACTGGGGCACCCCCAGCCAGGCAGCATCCACATGGTGACCCCCAAAGGAGTGGCTGCACCACATTCCTCTGGCACAGCTCTTTCATGAAAGAGGTTTGAGAACTCTCTTCATTTTTGCTTGCTTGACACAGTCATCTAGCAAACTACTGGGAGAATAAACTTTTCCTCTAAAACAAAAGGGTAGAGGTATTTTACATGTTTTCTGGAAATCAGCTGCTCAAGATCAGGTCCTCTGTAGGACAGACAGATCAGGCTCCTTGACAACCCTCCATCCCAGGAAAATCCTGCCATTCACCCTAAGGTCTCATCTCAGTGGTCATGACCAACGTACAGAAGCCAGTAATAGAGATTTTTGGGCCAATTAAAGAAAAGCTATCGAATTTTATAAGCTGACACTGCTCCCATCTTTCAGCCTCCTCAAGTCTGCCTTGGATTCCCTGCTCACAGAGGAAAGCATATTGTATTTCAGTAGAGCCACTGGAACCACTTTGCCTTATAGTGCTATTACACAACAAACTCACAACTAATTACCTCAATTGCATTGAATCTTTTCATTTCATTTTTCATTTGTTATCTTTTCTATGGCTGCAATAGCAACGTTTCAAACTCGTATACAAGCACATAGGATGTTTGGCAATTCAGATTGGTGAAGCGCAGTCACAGATTTGTTCATTCAGGAAAATCACTATAACTACATAAAAACACATAATTGCTCATCAAAACAAAAAGTCTACAAATCCACATTCTCCCATATTGGAGCAGAGAGCAGTATTTCACTTTTCTTGTAAAGAACCAGTTATAACCACTACAACACAGAACAAAACAATGCCTAGGATGAGCCATTGGCAAGTCTTTCCTTCTAGGCTCTATCAGATCCCTCCAAGTGAGGCAGATAATAAGGCCAGTTCCAAAAGCTTTGACTGATCAGCAGCAACCTCTAGAGTAACTTTTTTATTTGTATCACACATATTGACTAAAGTCAGCTATTTCTCACTCTGATTTTGATGTTAATGCAATTTAATGTTTTAGAAGCCTGATTATCCTTCCACTAGGGAGGGATGGATTGCCCTTAGGTTGTCCCATCAGAGCATTTCCTCACTGGTCAGCCTTATTTTTTCTTGTCTTAATAGTTCAAATCTGCATATAGCATAACAAGGCTTTTGATTCTTATATTAACCACAATTACACTGGTGTTACTGGAATGGCAAGAGCAAGAATGAGGGCACCATTTAGCCCTGTGAGCTCTGGCTGGAAGATAATCGTGACAAATGCTAAACAAAACCAATTTTTGGCTTTCAGTAGGCACCTACATGTAGGCACCTACATAAGAAAAAAGCTGGAGTTCCTCTACTATGAATCAAGTTGGCTGCTTTTTGTGGAAACTAGTTAATTTGGTTGCACTTCATTAGGAATACCCATCACCTCCCACATGAATGCTCTGCAACACGGATAAGACTCAAGCTGAATATTTCCTCTAACAGATCTTCTATTTGACTTCCTCCTCAGAGTGGAACAGTCTGGACAGTGTCCACTTCCAAAAATACATGACCCATATATTGAACAAAGAAAGAAGGCATAAAGTGTATCATATTGGGCAAGAATTGTTAGGACAGTTCTGCATGAGCTTCTGTTTTACACCATTATACTTTAACTTGCACTGTACCATATAACAAGCACTTAATACTAACTTCACTAATCCAGAAAGGCCCTGTATAAAGATGTCTTTAAGTGTTTGATGAATGCCAGCAATATTTCACAGTATTTCTCAATATTGTGAGAATACAGTGAGAACACAAGAGTTTGAAACATTGCTATTGTAGCTGCAGAAAAGATAATAAAAATGAAAAAGTCTTTATTACTTGGCAAATTCCAGTGAGCTATTATAGAAGAAAGACTTTTTCAATAATGTGTTGTTTAACTGCTGACACTGAAAAAGAATTTTAAAAAGATTGCTTTCCATTCCTGTGAAAACGAGGAGACCTTCCTGCACTGGCAGTGCCCTCATCCCACCCAGTGATGGCTCAGGTGACCTTGCCACATACTCTTAACACATCATCTGAACACAGAGGCTTTTGTAGCAAACAAGGACATGCATTGTAACTCACACTGTTCATCGTAGATAATTCTAACAGTCACTTTGCAACTGTGTCCTTTATTACACAAGCTACTTTATTTACTGCTGATGCTTGTTAAAAGTGGTGCTAACAGAGAGCTGCCCTGGCTTCAGCATCTTGATACTAATGAGCTTGAATAATTGTCGTATTTCTCATCTTTCTCAGTATACCCAACTCTGTTTTGAAGCTGCTGAGTCTGACAGGAAAAAACACTCACATAAAATCTGTTCAGAGCCAGGATCTACTTCCTTCAGACTAGGCTGTTTTGACTGCTAATTTGCTTTTACTCTACTGCATTTAACTCTCTAAATCTTGACGGTTTCCTCCAATTTTAAAATTTTGGTGGAAAAACAGCATCTATCCCAACAAGAGGTACAAATCATGGGACTGCAAGATGAAGGCCTGTGGCTGGCCTTCTTTGGTAAGCAGACATCTGAACTGAGTGAACTATGCAGCCTCTATTTGCTTCTGAAATGCAGGGAAGAATCAACAAAAAGCTGGTAGGAACAGCAAGAAAACCAGTGGGCTTAGGAGACTGCCATTACCATTATTTATTACTTGCTACATAGTCAGAGAATCACAAAGTCCCAGAATGGTTTGAGTTGGAAGCAGCCTTAAAGCTCATCTCATCCACCACCCCTGCCATAGGCAGACACACCTTCCACTATCCCAGGTTGCTCCAAGCCCCGTCCAGCCTGGCCTTGAACACTTCCAGGGATGGGGCAGCTTCTCTGTGCCAGGTATTTCATTCTGTCTGGGTCAGCAGGTAGAAATTCAGCCCCAGTGTCATGCAACTCATAGACACAGTCTGATGAGACTCTTACATGAGCAGACGCATGAGCTACAAAGCGGTTTCAATTCTTTTCCTTCTCATTATGCTCTTACAGGTGTATTTTCCATTGATAAATTAACTATTTGGCGCAACCCACAATGGGGTAGAACATCAGCAGGTGCTTCTGGAAATGCTTACTATAGATGAAAAACCATTTTAAGTTATATAGCAAATATTGTACTTTGTAATCTGTTAGCTTGTTTCTCTACATGCCAACATTATACATGCAAGGTTACGTGTAAGACCTTTTCCACAGGCTTGTATTTCCTCCTGCACACAGAAGTCTGAGCGTAAACTGCACTAGCAGTGCAGAGCAGCAAGACAATTCAGCGAAGAGGTACCATGATACTGTAGACAAGCAGATGATCCTTCCTGCAGCAGAATTTCACTGTCTGGTTATGCATATGTGAGCACTGAAGAAAATCCCAGAAGCCTCTTGAGCAGGCTAGGGAAGCACAGGAAGGAGCTCCCAGTTTGCTGGCCGCCACTACCACCAAGTGGTTTGCATGTGAAGCTGTTGAGCACACGATGTATTGCTTGTGCTCTCACTGAGCTGTTACTAAAAGGATGTCAGCACTACAAATTCATATTTTCTGAAGTTGCAACTAACATTTTTATTCATTATTCACATTGATATTATCAATTTTTAGCAAAATTAGAGCCCAGAATCAATGCTACACAATTTTGGGTATTTTTAATTTTGTCTTTTTGATCAACTCCATTTTTATTTCTGTCAGGAATTAAATTTTTCTTTAAATACATGATTTAAGGAAAATTACTTAATGTATCAAGATATGCTATGCAAATTACTGACACGACTATTTATAACCAACGAAAAAGATAAAACTTTTTTATTCAATTACAAATAAAATTTACATTTCCCAAAGATACTTAGGACCAACCAAAACTTTTATGTGGGTTTGGGGTTTTTTTAATACTATAAAACATCTTTTTTTTTTAAGTAGCTCACTTAATACAGCATCTGTAACTCAAGGCACAAGGCACTAATCACAAAACTGACTATATAAATAAAGAAAAAACTGTTAAGCAAAAATATGAAGTGAGAACAAAAAATAACCACCGAGGAGCACACTAATCACAAACACTTATAACCTGTTTTTTTAGAGGTCAGGTTGCTGGCTTGTTTAACAACTTTGCATTGACACTCTCTGCACTCTACCAGAAGCTTGTGCACTGTTCCAAGCTTGGCCAGAGGTCTGGAGGAGCTGCTAAATGGCTCCTTTGTTACTAAAATCATCATGCTATTACGTAACATCCTATAGCTCTAAAGGTAAAGGTATTTTTGGTGGTTGGTTGTTCTTGTTGAGGCTAATTTTCAGTAAATTCAACTGACCTTAGGCATTTCCTGAAAATCTTTTATTCTAGAAGAGAGAGATAAGAACGATAAAAACCAGACCTTATTAAGAACTCAAACCCTTGGGTTTGACTCAGCAGCAGTCATAGTCCTTGTACTGAGCAAAATGAAAAATACCTTTGAAAGTGTATTTTGCTTTCATGGCAGCCAATTTTTTACAGGCCAGAGACATACAAAAGTACTATCAGATCTTCCTCTGCACTAGCAGAAGCATGGAAAGCATACTGTGGAAGCAGTGTTACTCAAAATTTGGCTCTGGAGATGATATCCTGAGTTACACAATGTGACAGTGTTAATTAGATAGGTTTCCTGGTCTCTTTTTGCCCTCCTCCGTCCAAGCAATCAGCGTAGATCCCTGTCACAATTTAAACACATGCACACAAAACCAAACAAACAAAAAAAAAAACAAAAAAACAAAAAAACAAAAAAACAAAAAAACAAAAAAACAAAAAAACAAAAAAACACCAAAAAACCCCACAAAAACCAACCAAACAAAAAAAGCCCACACAAACCTCTCCCTCTCAAAACCCAGTGCTACAAATTGAAGGAACCAGCTCTGATGCACGTGCAGCATACATCCGTTACTGAACAAGTTATATTGCTTTAAGAAGTCTGTGCATGCTTTGAGAAGAAACCCCCATGCGTCCAGCACTCTTAATAAAGTAATGTCAGCTTTCTAACCCAGCAAATTGGTTGGAGAGTTTATTTCCTGGTTTTTGTGACATATCTGAGCAAGATTCAAATTCCCTGATGCTGCAAATGGCAAGTAGCTACAGGTATAACTCAGCCAGGAAGCTAATGACAGCACAGCTGCAGCCACAGACAGCAGGATATAAACTCTATAAAACCTATATTGAAGTACAACTTTTTTTCCTGCTACAAAACAAATGTAACCCACCTCCCAATGCTGCTCTGACTAAAGTATTAGCTTCAAATTACTCACCCCTCCTAATGCACCACCAGCATCTACTCCTGGCATTGATTCCACCGAGCTGGTGCTGGCTATCTGAGGAGAAGGAGAATGACACAGAACAGTTTCAACATGGACATTCTTCCTCAAATATATTAAAAACTGAAAAGAAAACAAAACAAAGAAAAACAAGGGGGGAAAAAAAGAGAAAAGAAAAAGAGTTTGCTTTCAGCCCCTCAACTCTTTGCTTGTAAGTATACTTTAATTCATAAAATCAGATCACAGAATGATCTGAGTTGAAAGGGACCTTAAAGCTCATCTTGTTCCGGCCCCCTGCCATGAGCAGGGACACCTTCCACTAGACCAGGTGCACAGGTTGCATATGTGCTCAGCTACCCTCAAATATGGGGTGGGCTCTGATGTGGATGACCTTACAGATGGCACTGAATTGCCACCCTGCCTTTGGGTGCAACCCGTTCCTGTCCCCCACATGCTGCAGAAAGGCAGTGTCATGGTTTGAAGGGCACTGCTCCATCGGACCCTGCCAGCCAAACCAGCAGAGGCTCTGTGAAGGCACATGATTCTGAGAGGAACAAAATTTACTCCATTCAAACACTACTCAGTTCAGTTTTTCGTCCTTGCAATACATCTCAATCCCTAAATAAATGCAAAGTGGCATCTCTGTTTATTCAATCATAGAGAAGTATGTGTACTAAATACACACAGATGTTTGTATATCTATCTATATATCTACAGAGTTCATATATAATATTCATATACCTATACGTATGCCATACTTATATATACATTCAATAGTATTCAATACCTATAGAGGGCAAATAACAAGCTCTGTACATTGAGTACCAAAATCATAGGCTACATTCTAAGAAGAAAGAAAACCACCTTATCTGCAATTGATTTACAGGGAATTTGCTAGTGTACAGAGGGTTCTCAAACTATTAGATTCTTTATGATAAATTCTCCTGTTATTCCCATAGATCATTCTTCCTTTGCCAACCAGACATAATCTCTTATTTTGAGATTATCCAAATGGCCAGTGCATTTTGGCACTCTGGCTTTATTTCATTTTAAAGCAAAAAGGTTTAATCTCTTTTTAAGTGGACAAATTGAAGAGCTATTAATTCTGATGCCTCATTAGATCTATTTATATTCTAATACAATCAATCCACTCTTTAGAACAAGGAAAGGAGCAAATGCATCCTCGGGGGGCCAGGACTGTGTCACCCTAGAGGACTTCCTCAGGGAATTTGATTGAATTAAGAGAAGCATCACTACTCAGCTCTAACCAGCTATTTCTGCCTCTGCAAAAACCCAGCAACCCTAAGGTGTTCACATCATCTATTCCTCAGTCCTCTGCAAAGGGGTTCTTTTCACTGGAATCCTAATCAACCTAGGGTTTTACTCTGCCTAGTAAAAGGACATCTGTGTGCTGTGACGGGACTTGGAAAAATGTGGAGAAAAAACAGGGTTTGAAGAAGAGATTGAGAAAACCCCCAGCAAATTTAGGGAAAAGAGTAAATTACTCCGCTTGTCTATTCAGATCCCCGTGTCTGTTTGTTTATTTGGAATAACGGGCTAAAAATGAAATACCCTCTACTCTTACCTGGAAAAAGGGCTTCTCCCTGTTACGTTACCATAACCACTCACAGTGTCTAAGATCTGGTATTGACATGTTTGTCAGAACCACCCCAGATCTACGGGGACAGAAACAGTGGAGGGAAATAATAATGATTCAGCATCTAACAATCATGATTTAGCTAACAGAAGCATTCTCGATCTCAAGTCTTAGGGATGCCACTTCCACAGAGCTCAGCTCTCTGCAGCACTTTTCCTTGCCAGCCTTCCAAGACTGCACAAACTGGGTCCTTCGCCACACCAGGAGCCTCCAACTCTTCTGAGTGAAGCAGTGGTGAAAGAGGTCCTTTTCCATAGGAAAATTTTTATATGGCTTTAAAAACACCCCTCACATAGCCTGGAAATGCTGCAGGTGAAAATGGAGGAATTAAACCACAAAGGAACCTGAAAGCTTGCTAAAAAGACTTTTTAAAAAGACTACTGCTACCATTACCCTGCCTGGAACTGATTGGCAATGACACTGAATATTCCCCTCCCGACAGGTAAGAGTTCATTAATTGCTTAAGACCTGCACAGGCATAATCTTAAGAGTCAGGTCAAATTTCAGATTTCTTCACCTCCCAGAAACCACAAGTCTTCTGTAGGCAGATTTCAGGCTGACACCAACCCAAAATGCTGGTATGAGCTTATGTGAGTCAGCAGGGAAACACAAGCATGGTCAGAGTTGCATGCACTGGTCAGGAACTGCAACCAGTCCTAAGCACTGTAACATAGTAAATGTATGGCCAATGATGGGAGAAAAACAATTTGACTCTTTTTACAGGCTAATTTCTAGTAGCTGTTACAGATCTAGCCAGGAATCCATGAGTGCATATCTATTTCTTGACTCATGATAGGAAAAAAGTCACTTTTTCCTCTAAAGTTGCTGCCCAATATTCCATAGATTATATGTATGGTGGATGCTACCCAGCGCAGTGTGTTGCAGTTAAGAATGTTCTCAGTATCTGTCCAGTTTTCCTTACAGAAATACCTTCAGCTCATTTTAACTGGCAGTAATTTCTGTCACATTTAGCTGTGACATTGGTTTTCAAAGCTGATTATCTAGAGAAGCTAATCTCCTAAAAATGCAGGTTAGTATTCTGGCATTAAAGAAATTACAGTACAGCCTGAATGAATATCACAGCCACGGATAAACCAGACTCCTGCTCAGCTTGACTTTTATGAGGAGTATAAATATATGGCTACACCATGAACACAGAAGCAAAATCAAATTGAATTTACAAAGCAAGATAATAATAATAAAGTTGACCAGATGCTGTGTCTTAATTACATAGAAAGAAGTGTGCTTATTAGTTTGCTTATTAGCAAAAGATTTTTTCCCATCAAAGCGTCCTGGCTCTGAATGCAGCTGTAAGTTAACTGAAAAATATAGGCATGAATTGATTATTTTCTATTTTTTTTTCCCCAAGTATTTTTAGCTGATGAATAGTTCAGGATAAGTAAACTATGCCAGATTTTGAAAATGGCTCATTGCTGGCTGCTATCAGTAGCAGGATTCTAGACTATGGAGTATTGAGAAGATCTTCACTGTCAATCTGATTATGCTGGGATGAAAGGCATATCCATCATCTCTCCTGAGGCCCCTGGGAAATCAGGCAGATAAAAAATCCAGATTATTGAGTCACTGAATCAGTCCCGAATCTCCAAGGAGAGATGTCAAAAATTGTTAGGTACCAAAACAAAAAACCCCCAAACAAACAGTTTAGGAGGCAGGGGAGGGGGAAGATAAAAAGCTTCCAAAGTTCAATCTCTGCAGATAGACCTTCTCTCCCTCTGCTCCAAGATCTACCGTGTCTGAAGTCATAAAGTCACAGCCAGCACTGCATGATATTCCTAAATATTTTGCTCTCCCAGTCCCTATTCCTCTTTAGCTTGTAGCAAATGCCTGTGGCTAAGGTTATCACCATAATTTTCAAGTTGAATGGAAAGATATTGTCCTGATGTGAATACTTCTAAAACAGAATTCCTAGCAAACGCAAGACAGAGTGATACTTTATGGCTATAGAGAAACAATAAACTTTCAAGATTCTTTTGCATTTTTAGTTGAAGAGTATTTCTTCTGAAATATATTTACTATCTATAAGACAGCATTTTAAGATGCTTTTAAAATGCATCATTTTCCTTATGAGTCTTTAAAATATTTTAAATAATAATAAAATATTTCTTTGATTATATCAAAGAAATAATCCCAAAATGCATCTCTGATGAGATGGGGAAAAGTAATGAACAAAATCTCCCAGGCACACAAATAACATTCCAAACAGCTAAGCACTCATAACATTGAGGAATTACACCTGTTCTGCTAAAAAAAAAGCCACCAGCCTGGAAAACATGACTGATGGGTCTCTGGCATTGAATTGCCCTGGGTAATGTATCCCGTATCTGCACAGCTGAGTAACTGTGACTGATACACATTTGAAAGCCAGAGAAATGGAGATGACTGCCCTGTAATGTCATACAAAAATCCAGAACAAGACTCCACTATTTTAAAGTTGGCTGTGCAAGTCTTAACTGTTGGTAAAACTGTTCTGGCAAAGGAGAATGAAGCACTGGTACTTACTGAGGAATCAGGAAGATGCTCCTCCTCTTGTGAAAAAGAGCTATTGAAAGCTCTGAATGTCTCACTGTTCTGTTTGTGCTTTTCTATTGTGGCTTGAATGACCTAAGACAAAAATGTCAGCAAAGATGAGAAGCATCACAAAAAAGATTCTCTCATAAGAAGATGGGTAGGATTATCATTTGGTGAAAAACTCTTACACTTGTATAAATGAAAGGGAAACTTAAAAACCTTAAGTGGTGGTGTTAACCCATTATTTTTTAAGTTAAAAACTAAAAACTCAGACAGTGTCTCTAGAAGTCAAACTAGAAGAATATACAAGGTCTGATGCCTCAGTCTCTTCTCCTATTGGGCTTGAGGAATGCAGGAAAGGGGAGCCCGGTTTGAGCCCCCAGATACTTTCTGGGGCCAGCTGGTCAGCACTGGGACCCTGACTGGGCTCCACACATCTCCATGAGCAGCTCTGCCAGACTGGCCCACCCAGCTTCCCTGCACAGCCACATTAATTCAGAACCCCAAAACAATAATTTTAAATGCTGCCTGCATGGTGACTGCCCTCCTTATCATTGGTGCTTTGTACTAACATGAATCCATTCCCTCTTCTCCTCTTCTGTCCTGTTAAAACAAAAGAAAAATAGAGAAAACATCATCATTCTACTTACAGTATTTTCAGTAAATTCAATTCACAGCTTCACAGCTTTATATCCATTAGATTTTTAGCTTTGCTATCCACTATTTTATAAACATTATTAATAATTATTGACAGTAATTATTACCAAATGTCAAAAATACTTGAATTGTTGGCACAGTGGAGCCTACAAACACTACTATAAATACCGTAAGCATTCAATAAAGGCAATCAACACACTTTGGCTTAGGACCAACATTCTCTTGCATATCTAAGTTACCCACCTCTGCTGCTCACCTCGTGATTTAAAGCACTGTCACACTAGCACAGCCCATAGATCAATTTCTCCATACATATTCACAAACCTTCTTATGGTACAGAACGAGTACCATACCTGGCTTGTAGTTCCAACGATCTCTTTTTTCCTGTTATGGAAAATGTATGAGCTACATTTTGCTTGGCAATTTCTTGGACCTGTAAAAAGCACGTCAGTTTTTTACTCATTGATCTTGTCTTTCCAACATTTTTAATGACTTACAAATACAGTCATTCTTTGAAATGCTTAGTCAAAAGGATCATTTGGAATAAAGTATAGAAGTAGAAAAAATAAGGGACTGTTTCCACAGTTACCTGTCATGCTACAAAATCTGTGGGTCTGTATCACCAACCAGACTCCTACAGCAGTAGGGGGAGAAAGTGGCTCCTATGCCAGCCAGGGGACAAGGTAGGGCTCTCAATCCAAACATGTCACACAAAGTTACCATTATTTTGCTCCCCTTTGAATGATTCTTAAAAAATTTTAAAAACCCAACTGTCGGAGACTGAAAAGTTATAATTTCTAGTTTAAACATCTTCATGAAGGACTTTTGCCTATTATAGCAAAACTGTACAAAAGCTGCAGGGAAAACCACCAAAACCCTGAACAGAGCCCTACACTGCTCTTTGATGAAGATAAGATAAAGTGACTCAGGGGAGAAGAATACATTCACAGAGGGACCAGGCTTAGCACCTTCCGGGTGGAGACCACAGCCTCAGGGCTATCAGCTGCCAGGCTCGAAGAGACCCTCACACCAAAGGGTGGAGGGGAGGAGAGGTTTTGGGTGTGTAGTGGAAAAGCCTCTGGTCTGAGCAGTGAACGCCCATCCTCTGGGGTGCAGAGGAGCTCAGCTGTGGGCCCCTTCACCCCGGGAAAAGCCACACCCACATGAAGGACAGCAGAGTCATGGCCCATCAAAGGTCCCCCCACAGGGGTCCCCAGACCTGGCACCAGAGCACTGAGACATGATACAACAGACCCACAGTGCTGCAAAGGACAGTGTCAAACTGAGCCTCCCCAGGGGAGGCACATGGGCACGCAGCACAAACGTATATTAATCCACTGGATTCTATACTTTTTGGCGTGGCGGCGGCAGCGGGGGATCCTCACCACCAAGAAGACCAGATGGAGGGGAGCAATGAGACGTTGCTGTTGGGACGCCCGGAAGGGTGATCTGTTTCTACCTAACCCCTGTCACTCTCTCCCTGTCCCCCCACCCACGCACACCTCTTTTCTATTTCTTTCTTTCATTCTTTTCTCTTTCTTTCTCTTTGCCTCTTTTACTATTAAACAAAATATATCACTTTTTTTGGCACCAGCATCGAACCTCATTTGGTTTTAATTAAGTTTTGGGGTATATTTCAAACCTTTCTGGGTTCAATCCATTTCATTCACAAAGGCTTAGTTTCCTTTGGTCTTCTGTGTTAAACCAGTTTGTAACACCAACGAACCAAAAAAACCAAAAAGAGATACAATCATAAAATCATTAACGTTGGAAAAGACCTTTAAGATCATCAAGTCCAACCGTCAAAACAGCACCATCACATTCACCACAAAACCATGTTCTCAAGTGCCACATCCACATGTTTTTTGAACACTTCCAGAGATGGTGACCTCACCACTTCCCTGGGCAGCCTGTGCCAGGGCTGGACAACCATTTCAGTGAAGAAATATTCCCTAATATCCAACCTAAACCTCCCTTGGTACAACCTGAGGCTGCTTCCTCTCATCCTGTCACCTGTAAGTGGCCAACCCTCACCTGGCTACACCCACATTTCAGGCAGTTGTAGAAAGCGAGAAGGTCTCGCTCCTTATCTCCAGACAGAATCCCCCCCAGCTCCCTCATCAGACTAGTGCTCCAGACCCTTCCCCAGCTCTGTTGTGCTTCTCTGGACACACTCCAGCACCTTAATGTCTTTCTCGTAGTGGAAAAGTTGCATTGATCCAAAATGATCCAAAGCTGGATTTTACAATTTTATTATATTTTTACATTCATATAATGTTATATGTTTGGATTCAGCAGGGATTCGAAGCTATCAAGAAGCATTAAAAAAAGGGAAAAGAAGAGATGCAAACCTGCAGTCCTGCAATGTCCATCTTCTCTCGGACACTGAACTTCTGGCCGATCAGCCTCAGTTTTGGCACACAGTACAGCACCATGCTGTTAAACTGCAATGAGGCAAGAGTTTAACTTAGGTGGATACATGCTGGACACAGCCTGCATTGTGAAAGTTTAGGGCTCTGGTGTGTTTTACTCCAAGGCATAGTTCTCAAGAAGAGATTTAAGGTGAAAGTGAGGCTGAGGCATCATTACCGAAAGAAGCGGGCAGACAGAAATGTGTCAGCCAGTCACTTCTCCCTTCTGCCCCTCCCTCTGAATTTGACTGCCTTGAAAGCATGAGAGCTCTTTTCCCAGTGCCAGCAAGAGCTGGCCATCTCCTCCAGCAAGGTGGTTTGGCCGGAAGCCACCTTCTGTGGCACTCTGCAAAAACCCAGCCTCTGAGGAGGGAGATGGAAAAGACCCCTTTGGGCATGACAAGGCATCAGCAAAGCACAGTATGGAAGAAAGATGGAAATCCTTGAGGAAAAAGCTTCAAGAGAAAACTGCTGCTCAGAAGGAGTAGCTGGACTCAGCTGGTGAATGCTTTTTGTCTTTGAACTTAGGAAGATGGAAATGTAGCACAGAACCATAGATTCAAAGGATGGCTTAGGTTGGAAGGGACCTTAAAGCCTATCTCGTTCCACCCCTGCCATAAGAAGGGACCCCCTTCTACTAGACCAGTTTGCTTTAAGGCCTGTCCAACCTGAGCACAACCCTGAAAATAAAAGAGTAACTAAAATACTCACCAGGAATAAATACCTATCCTGTGCTGTGCCATTCTTTGCTGAAAGTTTCTGAATGTGTCCTTCTTTAATGAGCTCATTGGCTGGGTTAACAATATCCTCTTCACCACCCAGGCGCTCATAGACTTCCAAAAGCTTGTGCATCTTTTCCTGCAGGTACAAACCCCCAGCAATTTCAGTTAAAAAAAATTATTCCATGTTGTCTATTGCCCATTGTATCATTTCTGTGGTAAATGCATGTAAGTTGAAAGAAAGGAGTCTTTCACTTCCCCTATAGCTTCGCATTTATATTAAAACCTGTTGCATACTCTTCAGTACTATTCTCCACTCTGGAGTAGTCATACTGCATTAGTTATACTTGGATTGTACCATTTAATGACATTTTGAGA
Organism: Eulacestoma nigropectus; assembly: GCA_013397775.1. NCBI lineage: Eukaryota > Metazoa > Chordata > Aves > Passeriformes > Eulacestoma > Eulacestoma nigropectus. Next base: position 563,468 of record VZTE01001930.1, read on the forward strand.
TCAATTTATTTGATATTTTTAGACTATTACTATTCAACAATAAATATGTATCATAGAATCGTAAAGGTGGAAATAGATCTCTAAGATCATCAAGTCCAAATATTAATCTTTGGAACTTTAGAAGCAATGTCCAATAAAATCAATGGCCAAGTTGGAGACCTGTACGTTACCAAATAATTTCCAAGTTTTAATTTATTAAACCAGTTTCCATCCCATGTTTCAGACTAAGATTTCTGCCACAATACGATAACTTTCCAACTTCTGAGAAGTGTCACCTCTTGTGTTTGTTGCTGATACAACCGGAGATAAGTCTCCATCAGGAAGCACGGTCACATTCCACAGCTCTAAGCTAAGTCTAAAACCTCAGTTGTCTGGGAAATGCTGAAGTCCTATGCAGGGGCCTCCATGGCCAAAAGTACCTCTGAAATAGGCCAGCCAAAACATTTAAAATATACTTTTAATGTCATACAGGCATCCTTATATCTTGGTCAAAATTCTTTATGAAGGGATTACTATTTCCGTCTCAGCAAACCACTGTTTCTACTTTACATTAAGTCATCTAAATATTAAAGTCCCTCTACACAGTACTCAAATGGATAAAGGTGACTCACTGACCCACTTGCAGCTGCCTTATTAAGCAGTGCAGAAGCTTTACCAAGTCAAAATAAGGAAGGTATGTACATCTTGCTCCTAATTACAGCCTTTGGAAAGGTACAGCTTTCCAACCCCAAGCTGGACAGATGTTCTCCAAACTGTCAGCAAATGGTCAGGAATTGAGGACCGAGATTAACCCAATTACACCCAAATATGTGCCCAAACACATCTCTAAATCAAATGTCTACCTACCTATAGATTAAACTGGAATTCCAGGTCTTTACACTCTTTGTTTACCTCCATTTGACTTGAGATTTCTCACACAAATATACACCACACCAGTTACTGTCCTAATCCATTCTTCTGACCAACAATTAAAGAAATGAACAGCAGGAGAAAAAAAACACCAAAAAAGAAACAAAAACTCAAACCATTAAAATGAACATACTACAAACAAAATGGAAGGTGGAGGCTGTGGACTGAAACAAGTAAGTAAATCATCTAAGCCCCAAAAGGCAGCAGATTTTTTCCACTAAATGGGATGATGAGCAAGAGATTCCACTAATTTTACAAACAAACAAGCAAATAAACAACACTGACCTTATCAAACTATATATATTTTTAAAGGAGAAACTAGAACACTAAAAATAGATCCAAAACTTGAGGAATATTTGCACTTTTAGGAAAAGTCAGCTTTGGAAGCATGATTTATTTCTTCAACTGCACGACAACAGGAGTAAGCAGCCAATAATTAATTCAACCCTCCACTAACTTTTGGAGATTTTGCTACAGCACTCACTTTCCTTTCACTTTGGCTTGGACCTCATGCAGCAAAATTATTATAGCAGCCTTTTCCAATGGGTTCTTGTGTACTGATAGAAAAAGCAACTGACACAGAGAGACGGTTGTTTTATATTCCTGATGTCTGTAGGGGTACTGTACACAGCCCCCAGGAAAAGAGTTGTTAGAGGCCCAAACCAGAAAAATGTCCACCTAAATATATCCTTATCAAGAGAACATGCTACACTCAAATAGAAACAGATGGTTTCCAACTGTGTGTTCAGACATACTGACAATACACAGACATCAGCTGGTTACTTCCCCATAGCAGCCACAGGAAACGTGGTCTCATGATGTCCCCACCAGCTGGGGGAGGAAGTACTGGTCTGATAGGGAAGGGAATATAAACCTTGCACCCCCAAATGGTCAGTGGGTGCTAAGCCAGATACATAGCATTTCAGGTCTGTTAGAAACAAAATGTCCTGAGACACCTGGGTGCACCAAGGAGGTAACATCTGCAGCTATAAAGCCCGTTTACTTTAATGGTGATGCACTAGCTCTTCTATATGTAAAACACGTGCTAATGTCCAAAATCACCACAGGCTGACTGCCCAGCTTTTGAAGCACAGCTTTCCAAAGCTACTGATGCATGCAAAATGCACATTCTGTGCACTTAAGATGAGCCAAAATGAAGTGAAAGCAATCTTCATTCTGTTGAAGACCTGTAGGACTAAAAAACCAGTGTGAAAATCCGCAAGGACACCTTCTGAATGGACCTAATTGGAATACTTTCAACACTTTTCAAGGAAAAGCAAATAATGAGTTTTTTGAAGACTTCCTTTTTCAACTCATTGGGTCCTTAAGAACAAGGGAAGTGGAATTTAAGTCAAACAACCCACAGAAACTGCATTTACAATAAAAAGAACTCAGACACCCAACACATGTTTAAAGCCTGACTGACAGTCAGATATTCCTCCTCAGTCTACCATACTGACCCTGTTGCAATGGGAGGCCTGCAGTTTAGTCAAGTGTTTCAGTCAGATCACGATTCCATCCTGGAATTGCTACTCACCATCTTCCGGATGGCTGCATTGGAATGGTTCGCTGCTGTTGATATCAGCTCCAGTGACTCTGCAATAAAGGTACCAACAGTTATGCATTCCCTAGATAACATCTTGTAATGGCACCTTGGGGGATGGGCTCACCTCTCTGATTATTGTTTTTCCTTTAAAACTGATGTTACATAAGCAATTACAGACACAATCACTTCTGCATGTTCAGCTGATCTATGTTTCATCTTTCCCTCGCAAAAATCTAGATGAGCCAAAGCACACAGTGACAAAAAACCCTCACAGTCTAGGAATCACCTAATAAAAGTTAAGTCTCACTTAAGTCTTCCCAAGCATATTTTTAGGACTGTTTTCCTAAAACAGGGCTTGCCTGCTTATGGTAATACGGACCCTCTTTTGGTTGAGATCAAAAACTCCTCATAATCAAGAGAAGTCCATTTTCCCTGTTTCACCATACAGAGTCTAACTGGCTTTCTTGCCAAGAAATACACATTTAAATACAATACAAATTTTAAACAATTCTTCCTTTCTTCCTCTGGCTATTGCAAGGATGTCCTCCTGTCTTTGTCCTTGGCCACACAATGGATTAAACAAAAATGTCAGATGTTCTACTACAGCAAACATCAACATATTGTCACCGTTTATTTGCCAAAGCTGCTTTCATTCCTAGAGCTGGCATTCCAACCCTTTTCTTCTCAACTCCAAAAGCATTCAAAATCCCTTTGTTTGGCAATAATTTGATTAATTCAAATCCCCATTTCTACCATAGCCCTGGTTTTAAGTATCTGAACACGTGAAGAAAAAACTGCCCAAGATTTCATCATGCTTTTAGACAGAGAGGAGTTTACATGTACTTTCAGCATCTTTCCTGTCTAGAGATTCTTCTGGAAGTTTCTTTAAATAGTCCTTCAGGAGAAGCTCATAACGAGGAATCCTTTGCACTGGTTCAAGCATGTGATGCTGCAAAGTCAGGTTTCCACACACCTCCTGTTTCTGTAATGGAGAGAAAACAAGAACAGGAGGGTTTGGTTTTGTTCCCGCCCTTGGTGTTTAATAGCAATGAAAAATGACCATTCACATACAGCTAGAGGAATGTACAGGAACTTCTCAAGCCATCATGGATCGACAGACTCATTAGGTTGGAAAAGACCCTTAAGATGATCAAGTTCAAACATAAACTTAACACTGCCAAGGCCACCACTAAACCAAGTCCCCAAGTGCCGCCTCTGCATATCTTTTAAATCCCTCCAGGGATGGTGATTCCATCACTGCCCTGGGCAGCCTGTGCCAGGGCTGGACAACCCTTTCCATAAAGAAATTTTCCCTAATATCCAGTCTAAACCTTCCCGTGGCACAGATTGAGGCCCTTTCCTCTTGTCCTGTACCTTGCTCCCTGGAAGCAAAGCCCAACCACCCCTGGCCGCCCCCTCCTGTCAGGGAGTTGTGCAGAGCGAGAAGGTTCCCCCTGAGCCTCCTTTTCCCCAGGCTGAGCCCCCCCAGCTCCCTCAGCCCCTTCCCAGCTCTGTTCCCTTCTCTGGACACGCTCCAGCCCCTCAAGGTCATTCTTGTTGTGAGGGGTCCAAAACTGACCCCAGGATTTGAGGTGGGGCTTCACCAGTGCCCAGCACAGGGGATGGGCACTGCCCTGGTCCTGCTGCCACACCATGGCTGGAACAGGCCTGGGTGCCCTGGTCCTTCTTGCCCACCTGGGCTCATGTTCAGCTGCTGCCAGCAGCAGCCCCAGGGCCTTTCCAGCCCCTCTGGCTCAGCCTGGAGCTGCAGGGGCTGTTGTGACCCAAGGACAGGACCCGGCACTTGGCCTTGTTGAACCTCAGACCACTGGCCTCGGATCCAGACTCTCCAGGTACAACTATGGAGCTTTGCTGCCCAGCAGCAGATATCACAGCTGACAGGTTTTATGCGAATCTTCATCCCATGTCCAGCTTTTTCTGCCAATACGCAACTCTCTTCTTTCAGAAGACTCAGAAAAGCTCTTCCCATCCATGGCCCTCTGCAGCATTGTTCTCCCAACTACAGGAAATGAGGATGCCCCCAGGGATATACTGCTTGCCAGAGCTCACTGTATGAGCAGCAGACACTGCTCACACACCAGCTTTGAAAAGTGGAGCTCTCTTAAATTCTACTTCTTTTTCACTTGGCCAAAAAGGGGAGGAGGTTTGAGTCTAATTACACTAAATATCACCCGATAAGGCACCGGTGTGCTCTGCCTGCAATGGCACTGAGTATTGCAGTGTACCTGTTTTCATAGGATCCTGTGACGCAAAAGAGTATTTTTATTTAAAGGAGGAGAGATGAGAATCTCAGTAAGAACCAGTAACTTGCTTTAAAGCACACAGGAAGTTTCTGCTAGTGATGTAATCTGACTCCATAGCAGCATGTTAACCACAGACACACACAAGCTCTTCTACGCAGCATTATTTTTACATCAGCCCACTAATGTTGTCTGTTCTAGTGTAAGCAGCCTCTCTATAACCAAGTTAATTTCACCGTGCATTTCTCAGAGAAAGGAACTTGTTTCAAGTATCTGCAATTTCCTCATAAATATTCCAGCCCACACCACGCTGCTGACTCGCTCCATTCTCACAGCAAGGCTGGAGATAATGGGATGAATGTCTGAGAGAAAAATATTAGCCTTCCTTCCAGAAATTCAAAGGACTAAACTTGCTTTCAAAAAATATCTTTTCACAGTGTAACAGGGTGAGCAATATTTCTGTTTAGAGGAGCTGAAACGAATTTCTTACTTCTCAGAGTTTTACAGCGCCAGAAAATACAGCTGTGAAGGACAGAATCAGAGATTCCAGGGCACAGAATTTCACACTTGGATTTTATTCCCAAATCCACTTACTATAACCTTCTCCATGTCCCTTTATTTCTGCAATAGGATGAACCTGAACATGGGACAGCATTAGGGAAGCAGAGGAAGAAGTCACTTCAAGGCCCACTTCAGCTGTATTCACATGCAAATATACCTTTCTGAAAAGGCAACAGTGACAAAGCAAACTGTTCCAAATAGGAGAAGTTTCATGCCATGCGACCTTTGAAGTTTACTGAGTTTACAGTAGGATTCTTTACTAGATAAATGCTTATTCTGTATTTTATTCATGTGAGAATCCAAAACACATAAATACATATAATATATAAAAATATAAATATATATTAAAATAATATAGAATTATTTATTATATATAGTATATACATCACAGTATACTTCTGTGATGGCACAAGGAGAAAGTTGACAAACCAAGTTATAATAAACTCACCAGCTATTAAGTTTTGGCCCCAGCAAGTAGATGTGAACTGAACAGAAAGTATTTTTATCTTCAAGGTCAGCTAAAGTAAACTTTATAAGTTATAGTCATCACCTTATTAATAATAAATGATTTTTTTTTCTGCTTTCCCTAAATTAACGTAATTAGTAACAGTGAATGCCTTAAGCTGTATATTTATATATATATACACTATTCCATTATCAGCTTAGGTAGACAATGCATCCCTGAAGGATCACAACACACTTCAGCTGGTATGTTGATAACTATCAGTGGGTTTTTGACAGCGCAGAGATATGTCAGATGAGTGGACTAAGCATTCTGGGTCCAATCTCTGCCTCCTGCAGCTATGATCTGCCTTCAGCAGGCTTCTGAGCTGCATCTCCTGCCTGTGTTGCCAATGCTCACAGTGCCTGGCAAGAGACCTGCTCAAGCAACAGCAGAGCTGCTCATGGTCTGGAACAGGTGCAGATCGACAGGTGACACGCATCATTTGTGTTGGAAGCTTGGTGGTGGGAAGAAACAGGTGAATTTTAGGGAATGGAATTGCCTGTGCTGTAGGGAAAAAGTCGCAAATGAATTTACCCTGCAGAAAGTCACGGCTTGCCACAGGCTGAGGACAGCAAAACACATATGCTGCTGCATATGCCCTTAGTGGGAGCAGGATGGGTGCAGGCAGAAGAAGGGTAAGAAAAGGCCATGTGGAGCAGCAGCGTGGCAGGAAAGGACCTCCCCCAGTTCTTGCTTCTCCACACTTCTGTCTGAGTCTCTGACACAGCCCTAAACCTCCACACAGGGCCTCTCCTCTCCCAGCTTGCTGGGGGATCACTTGATTCCCGACAGCTGGCCCAGTCACAATCCTCCTATTTAGGGCAGGCAGCTGTGCTCCCTGCTCAGCTTAACCTACTCCTTGCCAGCCCTCCCATCCCAAAGGACGGTATCTGCTTTCCCAGAACTGGCGCAGGGATACTCGTGAGCGTGCTGGAGCCTGCATCCCTTCAGCTGGCCCAGGGGCCAAGCAGGATAGGGCAGTTTTATGGATACATCAGCATAACTAGAGCTCTTCCCCTCTCCCTGCGCAGCTTTTTGTGCAGTCATGAAAAAACACATGAAAATCCGTGTTAAGCGTCCTCCTGTGGAGCTGTGATCCCAAGAGCTGTGTGCCACTTTGGAAGCCTCAGGAAAACCAGACAAACAGCAGATGCTGTCAATGACATATCCAGACTCAAGCACACCCACCTCAGAATGAAAATGTATTAATTAAAAAAAAATTAAAATCAGAAATGAGAGAGACAAGTCCAAAAGAGTCAGAATTACTGGGCCAAGGGTGAAGTTTCATTCTGTGACTTCTGATACTCCTCTTAAATCACAGAATCATGGAATGGTTTGGGTTGGAAGGGACCTTGAAGACCATTCAGTCCAACCCCTGTCCACTGTCCCAGGTTGCTCCAAGCCCCATCCAGCCTGGTCTTGAACACTTTCAGGGAGCCACAGCTTCTCCAGGCAGCCTGTGCCAGGGCCTCACCCCCCTCCCTGGGAAAAATTGCTTTCCAATATCCCATCTAACCCTGCCCTCCGTCATTTTAAAGCCATATTT
>VZTE01001930.1:570909-638905 GCA_013397775.1 Eulacestoma nigropectus
CCCCCCCGTATTTTAAAACCAAAATTAAAAAAAAAAAAAAAAAAAAAAAAAGCTTGAGTGGAAAGAAGCTGTGTGTGAAATCCGTGAAGCAGCAGATGAGAAGAAAGGAATGCCACTAAAATTGTGTATTTTTAGTATTAATGCCTTATTATGTTGACAATGTGTGTCATGAACTGAGAAACAAACACTGAATTAAGTGAGGATCTCTCATTCCTGGTTCTGGCCAGCACAGAGTTAATTTTTTGCAGTTGACAGGAGGGAGTGTGGCCAGAACCCCAGTGTTATTGGATAACACCTCCAGGCTGGAAGAGAGGGTCTCACTTCAGAGGAGAAGGTTCCTTACGGTGGAGCAAGTGTGGCACATGGAGCAGTTTGGGAGACGCTGGTCCTGACCAGAGGGAGTGGTTTGGGTGACGTGGCTGCAGTTGGATTGAGCTCTGCACTCTCCCTTTAGTACACTTTTATTATTAATATTGTTGTTCTTACTGTTTGTTTTCTTATCTCATTGGTATTTCCAGTAAATTGTTCTTACCTCAACCCATGATTTTTGACTTTTGTGCCTCCAGCTCTCCTCTTCAGCCACTGCAGGCGGAGGGGGAGGGAAAAAGGGCAGAGAGGGGAAGCAAGGGAGTGGCAGAGTGGTTTTGGAGACTCTAAACTGGGGAGTATCACTCCTAAACCACGACAATCTCCGAGTCCTATTATGCCAATTAACAACATACCTGTATATTCTGAACAACATCTTTGAAGGGAGAGGACCGCTGCATACATGTGTTCACTATGTCCATTGCCCTGTCAAAGTTCTTTACATATTCTCCATACATTTTCAGAAAAGGAGCAAGTTTCTGCAGGATGTCACCTAGCCGTGGGTTGACACTCCTATGGTAAAGAGACAGGTAAGTACTGAAATCTCTGGAAATTAATGGTATCTTCAGAGAGAAAACACATCTGTAAGATTTCCACAGTTGTCTCCCACATGAACAAGCACTTAAACACGTGCAATCAAAACAGGCTGAGTTTAGTTTAAGGCAATCTATACAATACCCTAGATGAAACTTCAAACATGAATCCTGATGTATAAAGGATGATATTTCTGCCCTCAGTGTCTTAAGTGAAGAGCAGACTGACTACACATCATTAAAGGAACATCGATAAAGGATATTTCTTCTGCCCAGCACAAAATCTGGTGGGAAACTTTTACTTATTAAAAATAATCTTTTCCACCACAGCCAAACATTTGAAGTGGTTTTAATGCAAAGAAATGGTTCAGTTCAGCTGAATCCCTAGGGGCCAGCAACCCCAGGCTAGAGTAGCAGTAGACACACATCTCTCTCCTCCAAAGTCATGGCCAGATATTCTTGCCCAGTCTGCCTGTGCAAGACCCTCTTTAGCCAGTTAACAAGCTTCTATCCTCTTCCGACTCCCACACTCTGCAGTTTTCCTCCCCTTTATTACAGCTGTCCATGCAAATCAGGCACAGAGGTGCTGAGACTCATTTATTCCTTCTGGTCACTGGTGAATTGTGTGAAGACTGGACTCAGCCAAGAGAGAGGCAAGGTCTTGTCTTGGTCAGTCAGGGTACCTGGAAAGGTCAGCACTATCTGCACCTGCCACTGCAGGACACTGAGGAGCCAATGTGTAGTCTCAAATCAGGTTTCCTAGATCTGACTTAAAATTAACCTTTCTACCTATCACTGCATTTCTGCCTTATCTACAACTTACAGAATCATAGAATCACTAAGTTTGGAAAAGACCTCCAAAATCAACAAGTCCCACCTTCAATTTATTATAGTAGCCAAATTTTAATTGGTATTTGAAAATATTTATTTCAGCTATGGGGCCAAAACAAGCAATTTCATTCCTTCCTAGTACTGCAATTTCATAGTACTGCAATAATAGGAGAGTGTGAATGCAGTAAGGAAAACAGCTCTGGCAATATTTTGAACTGAAAAAATGCTCACAATATATTCTGGAAATTTTGAGTTTCCTCAGGCCTGTTCCTTAACTCAGTAATGTTTGAGAGACTTCATATTAACATATTAAATAACTACTGTAACTACTGCATTAAACAATAAAAAATTCGGAATTAGACTAGGCCTTATGGTTGCTTTAGTTTCTTGAAAACGTATTTTTTACATAGTTATAATGACAGCTACCTACCATTCTTGTGTAATTCTTGTTTTGAGCTCAGGAAGAAGAAATTGTCCATGGAAACAATAGATGGAAGAAATATTTGAGAAGATGCCTGTTATCACTTCAGATGAAATCCCTGCTTCGGACAATTTAGTGCAAAAAACCTGCAGAAGGCAACAAGACAGTACCAACATCTCTTTACGAAAACCAGTCCTAGACATGCTGATTTTAGATTGCAGTTTTGCAAAGCTGACTGCTTAGAACAGAGCTGCAGATTTTGACCCCTGGTAGCCAGTCCTTGGAGTCTTCAGGAGGTTCACGAAACTTAAGCCCACTGTCACTCAGGGTTAGATATATCACTATAGGTCATACAAAAAACTAGGAAAATCTGAGCTGTAATTCAAAAAAGATTGAAATTACTGAGAAGATCAGACATCTCATATTTGGGAGTGCAAGCTGCAAAGAACATCCAGTCCCTGAAAAGCATTTACTGCTATTTACACAAAGCAAAATAAACCATGTGATTGGGTTTTTCTCAGTAGGAAAAATTACACTGTACTGAACAAAAGGGAAAGACATTCCCTAGATTTCTGTGGTCTATAAACAGTCTCTGTTCATATAATACAAACACTGCAAGTCTTCCATAGAGCTCCAAGAGTTGGGGAGTGAAGGGTTCTCCAAGTTACAGCTTCTAACAACGTTTCTAGCCAAGTCACAGTTTTCTATTTTTTTTTTCTTCTACTCATTTTTAAAAAGCACTTGGCTAGTAGTGTGTCTCATCCTCATTTTTATTTCTTTCCTGCACATTCATGGGTTTTTCCTTTGAGATAATTATAGAAATGCCTGTATTGTGTAGCATCAACTCAAAGTCTATGGGGAAGAAAGTTCAGACTCATCACACCAGTTTTACTTCATCCCCATGCGTAAACATGATGGACAACAATTACAAAACACAGCGGTAAGAAAACAGTTCACTGTAAGCGCAGGGCTGACACGTGGCTGATTTTAGTAAAACTTCAACTTCTTGCACATCAAAGAGCGATCACAGATTTCATCATTTCTTAGTGCCTTCCTTGTCCCTGTCCAGGGAGGAACCAAATGCTGCCAGTGTCTGTGTCTTGGGCTGCTGCTTTCCCATTCCCCTTTCTGCCATCCCAAACCTCTGGTTCCTCCTCAGAGAACCTTCTTGCCCAAAGCTCGCCTCTGGAACCCATGGCACACAGCCTGGCAAGCAAACTCCATCTTCCACCTACACACAGCATTTGCAGTGTATTGAGCTATAGCTTAGGCAATGGACAGGAGACATCATTGCTGCTCATTGAAAAGAGAGTTAATTCAGAATGGAATTACCTGGTCCAAGAGGTGGAGTCTTTTAACATACGCTTCTTCTGTATGGAGCAGCTCATTGGCGATGTTGAATAACTTTTGGGGCTCCGTACACTGAAAAGAAAGTTAAAAATTACACAATCCATCTGCACCTACACACCTAAGTTCCACCAACTGTTCTCTTTTTCATTTTTGTCAGTGGCCAAAATCCCTACCAGCAGAGGAGCCTGAAGTGAAAGAGGTTAACACGTTTCAGAATCCACTCCATGTCCCTCAAAAGAGCACTTTGCTCCAGAGACATTTTTAATGCTGTTTTCTGAAAGAGCAATTAATAATGCAATCAGTGGCTGGTCAGGACATCACCTGAGTTCATTATGGTTTTACAAAAAGAACCAGAAACATCCTCTTAACTTGGAAATAAGTCTAGTCTATTCGAAAAACACGGCAATAGACTGTAAACTAACTGTTCTCCTTTTTGGACTCAGGTCCTGTAACTAAAACGAAAACTAGAAACTAGGCTGTTTGGCCAGATTTCCACCCTGGCCAACACAGCATTACTCTCTATGGCATATTTCTAAGATTTTTGTGCAGCTTTAAAGAAGGGCCAATTCCCTGGAAAGAATTTTCAGCAAGGTAACCCAAATCACTCAGTGAAGCCTTTCATTAAACGCATTTTAAAAAATAGACTGAGAAGGGACTACTTAAAAACCCTAAATACAGTTATAAAGCACCGACTTTAGGCACAGTTTAGCCAAAAGCTACATAGACCCTTTGCTATCTAAGTGCTTAAAAATACCTGAATTACTAGAATACAGGCTTGAGCTTCCCAACACTCTTTTAATGTGTTAGACTTTAAACATCGTGCCTACATCTAACGCAAACAGTCCAGAACAGAGCATTGGCTGGCTTGTGTTCAGGAATACAAACATGGAAAATGGGCAGCAAGGATGATCAAATGTAGGGAAACTATACTGGGCTGGATCCAGAAAAAAAGACAAATGCAATGAAGCTAAGAGGTGCATTAATGATTCCTGGAACGGAGAACATCAACTGGGTGCAATTAATCTCTATTTCTATGGGAAAATTGGAGGGCATCAAATAAAATCACCAAGGCACTGCTTCAGGAGCTGCTTCCTCAAGCAACACTGCCAGCAGCAACCTTCACACAGGTTCACAAAAGAACCAGAAATATCCATAGAGGAAAAATTCAGCTGAAGTCTATTAAACACATGAGGCAATTTCAAGTTCAGGAAGCCCCTGGGCCTGTCACCAGCAGCAGAGCTCCATCCCAAATGCCTGTCTCTGGTGCTTGCATTTGGGGCAAGGACTTCTACACATAACCCCATGGGGCCAACTGTCAGATTGTTGGAAAATATCAAATAAAGGCTCTCTTTAAGCCTCTTCAACACCTTATTTTGTTTCCAAATAAAGTTGATGAGAAAAATTTAAACCCTCCCTACCCCCCATGCACATTCAGACAAACTGCAGTACAACTGAAAACCTCAAAGGCTTTTCAAAGATAGCCATGAACTCAAACAAATCAGACCCACAGTTATCCTACATGGAATGAGGTGCCACTTGGCATGAAGTACCCACAACTCCATGATGTAAGTATTATTGAAGGAAAGTGAATAGCTTTTCTTTATTTGAAGAAACATCAGACTTCCTTTGAAGCAATCCCTCTTTCTCCAGGCACAAATCTGGAGATAGGCAAACATGCCATGAGTGAAGTTTTGACAAGGACTCTGTCTGCCCTGTCACTCAAATTATTCCAAGTAAATTCAAATATTCTTTTAAGCTCTTTCAACATGCTACACAACATCCTGGTCTGTTCAATATGTATTAATATTTAGGGGAAGAAAAAAGAAATCACAGCACAGTAAGTTTTGAAATTGTTCCAAGCAAATACATCTTATTACAGTTTACACTGAAGTGTACTGCTGGCCAGTCAAACCCAGTAACTACAAGGATCTCTCACTGAGAAAGACTTTATCTTCTGGTTTTGCTGGGCACAAAGGAGCGCTCAAACGAAAGGCACTGACGTAACCAGCTAGCATGCCAGCCACCAAGAGCATCCTTCGAGTTGTTTGAATTCAGAATTGGAAAAATACTTATTTCCAATCAAATACATTTGTACTCAGAAGTAAATCTTTACATAGCACAGGCACTTTTTAACCTCCTGACCTTCACCATCTGCAATTCAGTTTATATTTCAAAAAAACTTGCTGACATCTGCTTAAATACCACACAAGGGTTGAATAGACTCAGCTTGAGCTCAGTTTTACAGAGTGCTCTATCTTCAGTTGCTCTCTCTGCTAGGCAGAGAGGCAGATAGGCACATTTTTCAGACAAATTTGCAACATATTTGCCTTTCAGTGGGCATAACATTTTAAATGAAATTTCTAACTTCATTTTTTGCCACGGCAGGACAGCTTTAGCGAAGCCTGAGCCATCATTCAGTTCACTAGGAACGAGATATTTCATGGTCCATGTTTCTGAAGGAAAAGTAAAATAAATTTGCAAACTGAGATTATGCTCCGCTTTGCGCAGTGCTCTTGCTGGCTGACTGCTCGGCACAGGCACAGCATCTCCCGTGCAGTCATACACTAGAACCTTACACCTACTGCAGAGGTTGGATGGAACAGTTTGGCTGGTGGGGTGACAAGAAAGATGAGAAAACCGAAGAGGGAGGTGTTGACTTCACAACACAGGAAGTTCCCTCCAGTGCTCAAAGCAGCATGATGCTCTTTCACTTCTTTGTGGAAGATTCAAGAATTTATTTTCATCTGCAACTGTCCATAAAACATTTTAAATAAAAGGAAACAACAGCCCAAAAACAAACAGAACCAGCTCCTCATGAAGGTCAGATTCACACTTGGAATGCATTTGCACCTGACATACCCCAGTCACAGGCACAGATTGGCACACACTGGTCTTGTTTGTGCAATTAAGTGGCCACAAGTGCATCGCTGCTTCCTGCTCACCCACCCAGCTGGGCGTCCAGGGGCATGGCTGGGCCAAGGATTCATGGAGGTAAAGACTGACCTGGCTATCATGAAAAAAGCAAATTTGAAACAAAAATTTTAAGTACATACAAAGCTTAACGCAAGAAAACTTGGGCAATGTCCTGCAGCAATCATTTTTCATGCAACAGGTGTGTGCAACTATATTCAGTCAGCATCTCTCTCACACAGGGCTTTCAGCAAATCTTGCAAGAGAACTGCTGGGATAGAGCTTAAATTGGTTATGCTTCAAAACCCCACCGATCAGCTCTACAAAGAACACAAAAAGTCCCAGAAAGATTATAGACAACTTCCTACTCAACAATGCTGAAAACAATATGGAAAAGTTATCCTATGCTTGGTTGTCTCGGTTGCACTGAGATCTCATTTTCCTTAAGATATTTAAACCAAATACGATGATGATGATGGCATATCTGAATTTTCTCAACCAGCATTATAACTAAAACATTGACCTATGGACTTTTTTTCCAGAATATACACGGAGATAATCTCACCCAAAGGTCTGACTAGCAGGACTGCAGGCCAAATTTTACAACACACACTGGACAATGAAATTAGAAGTGAAACTCCAGCCACGTACAGGCAGAATGGAAGCATGTGTCAGTGAATGCATGAGACCCATGTGGGGCTCCATTGTTACTATTTACACAGCAGGAAGCAAGACAGATGGAGAAAAGCATTTTTTGGTGATTACAAATGAGCATATATTACTCTTAGCAAAAAAATACCCAAATAAAAAGCTATGAAGCACTGATACCCCTCCCAGAAGCATTACTCAGCCTCTCAGGCTTCTCAGCAAAAGTCTTGGGACTTTGGAGCATGACAGTCCCTCAGTCTCACTTTCATGTCACTTCTTTTCTTTGTAACTGTCTTTGTAACCATCAAGGTTAATGTGCATCACTTCCTGGAGCTCCTGACATTTTCTGAGACTTTATCAAAACTAATAAGCTCCCCTTGTTCATTTTCATTGTGATAAAAGATAACTGGAAATCCCAGTAAGTCACTCCTGAGATTTTAAAACATAATTTATGCTAATAGTGAGCCCTGTTACACTGCTGCAGACTCCTAAAGGAAGCCACATCACTGCAGAGCTAAACCTAGACTAAATAAAACAATACCAGTCACATATCAGGCAAGGTTACCTCCCCTAGCCATGGATTGTGTGAAAGCTTGGGGGGGAAGACGGAGAGATAGCTGAAGTAGAAAAGAATGGATATTCACGAGTTTCACTTACCCTGATACCCTAGGAGTTACTGAGCCATCATTAAATCACTCTGCAGCTGTACTTATGCACCCTCCTCCAACTATAACAACTTGCATATTTAATGAGACTACTGGTTGCCTTCATGGTGCAGCTGCAAAGGCTGGTACTAGGGGTAGGAGGGGGAATGCAGGAAAAAGACACTCTCTCCCAATTTAAGGCTTTCTGAAGGAGATGAGGTCTCCCCAGCTCCCAAGCCAACAGCGGATGCCAGCTGAACTCTACTCTCTTCCTGCAAGCAGGAAAATTATTGGTTTTGTCAAGGGTGATGTGAAACTCCAGCCTAAGAATAACCATGGAACAAGTCAACTTTGAATCACGTTAGCTCTCCTCGCTGGAAGTGATGGCCCTTCATGCTAAGCCTGAGTCCGTAGTGCCCCAAATCTGCAACAGAACCAAAGGGGGGAGCAGGAAATGACCTCAAGTTGTGCCAAGGGAGGTTTAGATTGGATATCAGGAAAAAGCTTCTTCACTGAAGGGTCAGGCATTGGAAGAGTCTGCCCAGGGAAGTGGTAGAGTCACCACCCCTGTAAGTGTTCAAAAAACAGGTGAATGTGATGCTTAGGGACACAGTGTAGTGGTGGACCTGTCAGTGTTAGGGTAGTGGTTGGACTCAATGATCTTGGAGATCTTTTCCAGCCTTAATGATTCCGTGTATTTATGTGGATACTTGGCACAGAAATTGGCTTCACCCAATGTGTCCCCAGAAGAGGGCACAATCTTTACACTGAAGAAGAGGCAGCCGCTCTCTCAGCCTTCCTCCTCTATGTGACTGCAAAAGCAAGGTGACTCAGTGTAGCTTGGTCAGCCTCAAAACTGTCTTTTGGAAGGGAAAATCAACTCGAATTGCAACTGAAAACCTGCAGTGCATCACATAAATGCACCTCAGGAAGAAGGGTAATACAAAAAACCAAAACAAACAAGTTTTCTTCTGGAGATACCTCTCTCATAAATTCACCAGGTGAGCTTCAGAGAATTACGACGCCATAACTCTGTGTTTTGTCATCCTTATTTCCTAGTATATGGACACTTAACCTAAAGAACCAGACTTAAAACCAGCCATCAAATCATCGATATCTTACAAAATATTGGTATTTGTCAACAAAGCGCTTCTTAATCATGTTCAGCTTGAGGTCGTCACAGTAGGTTTCATACAGCATTCCTAGTCCAAACCATAAATTTAATCACCAGATTAAAGATTTTTTTAATGTAATGTATTATTTTCCAGGAGTTGGACTTTGATGATCCTTATGGGTTCCTTCCAGCTCAGGATAGTCTATGATTCTATGGCTTCTTGCTGGCCTGTTGCAACTAATAAAATACCTTTTAAATAATATTTCATTTGCACACATGCACATACATACACATTATGAATATAAAACAAAGCATGTCACAGTGTGTGTATGTATGTATAAACACACTCTTGTCAAGCTATGAGGTACAGAACCTTGTGCGCACCATGTACCTTCATGCCATTTTCATCATTCCTTTATAGTCACCAGCTGATTGACATAGAAACTAAGAAATGCATTCTAATGTCCACATTTCCCGAGGGACAAGCTCTTGACAGACAAATCACAATATACTTGGTGATTTCAACAGAACCATCCTATTTATACAAACTGGGGTGTGGACGCTGCACTTCACTAGCTACAGACCGTTAGCTGCAGCTGCTCATCATATTCTTTAAAACACAAAAATCCCATATATTGACTGTACTGTCATCATAACTTGGGGGGGGAAAACCTAACAAACCCAAACACCCCCAAATACAAACAAAAAGACCCAACAAACAGAAAGTGCAAAAAGTGGAACATTTTGCAGATATTTTGCAATATTCTATTTTGTTTTTCTGGAAAAATCTAATCCATTTTAACAGTACTTTTTCTAAAAGTAACTGTCTTGATAAACTGATAATCAAAGGAATCTGTCATTAATCTTACACAGCTGCTGCAAATATGCAATGGCTGGACTACATTAGTCTGGAATCAAAGAAAAATCTCTTTTCTAGCTACAGTTTCCTGAAGAATAATTTGACACAACTACCATTAAAACAACGTCTTTACACTCAAGAAGTGGTCACACCAACAAAAGCACAGGTTTCTGTAAAAAAACACTCTAAATTTTGTGTAAGACAAGATTCTGATCATGCCTGTTCTACTTGGATGCAAGGTCCTGACCCTGCAAAGTGCACTATCCAATTAGCTCTCTGAATAACACAAAGCCTCACGGAAAACAACATGCTCTAACAAGCTGAACCTAGACAAACCCAAACAACAAACCCAAGATGTGAGTCTTGACCTACAAAAGCATTTGAATTTTAACAGCTTACCTCTGGCTGTGATGGATTCTCTTATACGAAACCTTTTAAAGCAAGCTGGGAACCTTTCTAAAAAAACTATCTAGGTCAGGAACAAGTTAGGACCTGCATAAAGCAGGAAATAATACTGACTATCATGATCCTTTGATGAAAAACCAGCCAAATAAATAATCCGAACAATGTTTGAAAGTGATGCAACAGACCTCTTGCCAGTGTCAGGAACTGGTTTCTGAGCACTTGATAGCAATGGACAAACTCACTTACCTTGTTTACATCCAAATACTCTAATTTTGGCACTTCTGCTATCTCTTGCTCCTCACTGCTTCCTTCATCAATGTCACTGTCCTCATCCTGCGTGGAGTCTCTCTTCTGCTCCGCAGAGGAAGGTTTGGTGCCCTTTCTGTCAGGTTCCATCTCTCCCGGGTTTCCAGCCATGCTGGGCTTCTTCTGCTCTGCCCCTTCTTCACTGGGGAATGTTTCCCCAGCCACGCTACAAGAAGGACTGTCAATGCCACTGTCTCTGTTGGGAATTTTCCCATTCCCATTCAGTTCTGCAGTTGAGTCTTTGTTGCCAAGCTCTCCTTGGGGCTCTTTGCTCACAGTCACAGCAGTACAGTCTTCATGGCTTTTGTTATCACCTATGCTCAGCTCTTTAATTTTCATTATGTCTGTGTTAGTTAGATCCGTGCTGCATGGTACGTTGGGCTCAGCTTCATCCAGTTCAGTTTTGTCATTTGTGGAAGAGCCACTGTAAGTCACTGTGTCACAGTGACACAAGCTCGTCTGCTTGGCTGAGTCCAGGCCAGGTTCCATCTTAAGAGCTAAATTTAGCTGGTTTCTTTGAAGAACATGTACAGGTTGCCTGTGGGTGAAAAGAAAGCACAACAGTCATATTAACACTCAGGCTTCACAAGTGCCCTGAAAGAGAGGATCTGATTGTCATTTGATTCAAGTTGTATTTCTTGCACCCCACTGACAATCCCAGGAGGCAAGAGAGTGCATATTGCGGTAATAATGATCACCCAACAACATCCAACAAAAAAACATGACCCCTACATTCTACTGAAATGGCACCACCAGAATTCTGGGCCTTTAGTGCTTTCCATGTCACCTTGAAGAACAGTCTGGTTTGAGGGTTTGGAGAAGAAGGAATCGCCTTTAAAAAGAAGCAGTTGGTTCTGGGCTCGTTTAAACAGGAACTCTCATTCTTCAACAGAACCAAGCCTTTGGGGCAAGGTATTTTCTGCCAGAGGGGATGTACTGAAGCATGAGAAGGCACTACTTTTCCTCTATGAAAGACACCAGGTTCACCCAGATGATAACACACTCCAAGGCACAGTATGGTCCCTGTCTCCATCTCCCACTTTGTGAAAAAACCCATCACTTAGCTCCATCAGGCAGATTTGTTCTTCAGGGAAAGTTTTCATGTGTTTGTAAAATGAGCTGATTTTACAGTAAAATACATATATTTTATCCAATTTAGTGTCTTTCATATACAAGGTTTCAGAACAGCTGCTGTTCTACATGACATTGTTTCACAGTACACTATGCCCTTCCCTGCCTCCAAGAAGCGAGGTCTGATGTTTATTATATCTTAGACAGAAAACTCAATTATTTCATATAACAATCAAGTTCCTATGATGCAATTCCCACATCAAGCCAACTTATTGAAAGCAAACTGTGGGCTACTTGCCTCTGTTAGAATCTTACCAAATTCAGCAGGTCTTAAGCTCCTTAAGCACATCTGTATGTTACAAACTAAAATTCACAGCTTTTATTAAAAAGATACTTTGTCCTTAGTGAAGATTTGAGCTTCCAGTAGAAAACATCCCAAGAGGACTTTCTATGTGATCATTACAGTTAATGTTTTCTACTATTATATTCTAAGTTAAAAATGCAGAAAAGGGAGATGAGACCAGATCTCACAAAACCATATTTACCTAATACTTTCAAATTTCTCAATGAGTGTGTTGACTCCTGCTGATATTGGTATTTCTTCCTCTCCAGGTGCTAAGCTCCTTGATGACTTGGGATCAGCTGGCAAAGGCCGAGATGGTGCAGGAGGAATTCTTTCCTGCCCAGGTTTGAGATGGACAGGCTTAGGAGGTACTAATGAAAGAGAAGGGAAAAAACAGGAGGATAAATCTCCATCTTCTTTATCCTAAACCAGGAACAAAATCCAGACCGAGAGGTAAGCATTCTTTCCCCATTCTTGATAAACAGCACAGGGACAGTCCTGAAGTATTGCTTACACCAAAGCAAGCTGCTAAAGAAAAATGACAAGCTTCTATTTTATGTTTCTACAGCTGGCTTAGCTGTGCTAACAAACCAAGCGGCTTGCAGCACTGCACCGCTTCCTCGTTACCAAACAGGATGCACAGCTTACGCTTCAGTTTGCAAGTTTGCTTGCCATCTCAATCACACTAATGAGTTTCCCCTTCCATGACTTCTCAAAATTCTGGCACCCCATTGAATCTCTTATATTGGGAAAAAAAGGACAGAGGGATGAACCACATCCCAAAACAAACCATCAAAACCCAACCCCAGCGTGCGTTTCAGTGCCTTGTGTTTGCTTGGTCAAAAGCATCACAGGCAGAACATAATGGCTTTTCTTCCTCTCGTTCTCCCTCCCCCCTCTCTTCTGTGGTGTAGTAGTCTTCACAAGTTTCCTTCCTCTTTTGGTTCTATGTTGCGGTGCATATGATATAAATAAAACAAGTATTGTAAGAACACTCACATTCCACTTCAGGACTCACATGGAGGCCAACGTACAAAGTTTAACACAGCATTTTAAAAAATGGCATTAAAATGTAATGCTATTTTTAAAAATTTATTCTGATCTTCCCATTGATTGCAGAGTAAATGATTTATCATATACAGGCAGTAACTGATGGTGACAGGTTCCCACGCTGTCATAGTTTCATAAAGGGAAAGCAACTCCCATAGGCAGAACTGACACTGGAGGGCAGGAAAACTGATTGTGAGATTGTTCCCAAAGCACACACTGCTTGGAGTAGCACTGCCAAGTGTGGCCTCCAGTCTAGACTATCCAATGAATTGACATGTTAAATGAGGAAATTCTAACTACATGTTGTATTAAAAAACATTTTCGAGAGCAGTTTCTTTCAACGATTTCTGACTTTGATCATCCATTTGGCACTTGTTATCAGCATGGTAATGGGGCTTGAGTTAGCAACTGTTCTGAATGTAATTCCAGGGTTACTTGCTTTAGGAGGATAAACAGAGGCATATGCACCCAAAAAGTCAATTCCAATTGTCCCTTCCTTGCAGAAGGCTCTGCATCTGTTCTGAGATCCACATCAGCCCAGATGTCTGCCTTGCTCCAGCGTATGGGCAGCTGCCATGGTAGTCCATAGACAGACGTTGTCTGAGGTCAGTGATGAGCTGTTAAAGCATTTTGGAATTCTGAGTATAGGTCAGATTTTAAATTCCCTACATTACTGAGTTTATTTCAGTGTAAAAGAACAAAATAAAATTTTCTAAGGATCTGAGCTTTAAGAGGACACTTCTTACAAGAGGACTGATTTGCCCAATCTCCAAAGCCATCTGAAATTCCTATCTTAAAATAAAGGTGTTAAAGTCCAATTTTGAAAAGACCTCTATGACAGGAATAACAGGGAAGCAGGAAAAGAAAATCTTCTTGCATACAAATGGGATGGTGGAGATCTATGTTTTGTTCACCAGGTTTTCATGTGCCCACCATGGGACCAGTGAGTGTCTGGCCATGTTTCTCCTTGTAAAAATAAAAAACAACCTAAAAACAAGTATCCACACAGCCGTCTGGCCCATCTAGCCAAAGACAAGCTCTGTGCTCCTTATAGAAGGTGCATAGTGCAGCAGGCATGTCAGAACCTACCCCACATACCCCATCAGGCCTCCAAAGCTGGCCCTTGTCCATAACACCCAAAGGTTTTACAATAATATCAAAGCATTTACACTGGGTGTCACTGCTGTCCATGTAAACATTTGATGTCTTTCCTGTTAGTGGATTCATCTGAGTCACCTCAGACAACACACTCTGCACTGGACCAAAAGGAAGCAGAAAAACACTTCTATTAATTCTGAATTTTTACTTACTGAAGTAATGTTGAGAAATAAAGACATAAGAATGGAGGCAAACAACATTCATGGAACAACCACTAATTAAACTTGGGCTACAGAGACCTCTAGGTGAAAGCTCCATAAAGACACAGACCTTGTGAAATGTTTCAAGCATGAAGTAGTATATTAATTTAACGTTTAAGGCTTATTTCCAGAGGCAGAAAATACACTTTCTTTGTTGTTGTTTAAGGTTAAATTGCTTTTGTATAGATATTATAATTGAGAGGGGGTGGTGGTGCAACGGCTCAGCATGTACAACACCGAAATATCTTCTTTTTCAGATGACAATGACCATCTATCACATGGACCCATATCTTCTAAACATTTTTGTTTATGAACTTAGTATCTTCTTGAGGCTTAGCCTCCTTTGTTCCAAACACCTGTCAAACACCATGCTTTTTGTATCCCCAATTCCCTTGAGGCAAGCACCCACTGCATACAGAAGTGTAATCAATTCTACAAAGCACGGGGTGGTGAGAGAAGGGCACTTGGCAAACTGGCATCACAAAGAGAGATCATGTGTCATTTCACTGATGAAGAAACATGAACACAATTCATAGTCTTTCAAGAAATTTGCCGCCGTCTTTCCTGTAGAGTTCAGAAGCCTGGGGAGACCAGAAGAACATCTGGAGACCAGCTGGAACATGCTTCTTCCTGGCTCCTCTTCCATCATACTCTGGGATTGCCACCTATTTGACTATTAGCTGGCAGTTCTGTGGAACCACAGCCCACACGTGGTTTGTTTAGCTTCTACTTCATATTTTCAAAATACAATTGTTCCATTTAGGCATTTCCTGTTGCCATACATAGTTCTCACAACAAATGGAAAATAGACCAGGTTTAAACAGTAAGATATTATTACCTAAAATACTTTAAAAAAAATTATCAAAAATGTAAACAATATTGTTAAATTCAACTTACACTTCACAGCTGCATGAGGTATAACAACAGGACAAGAAGTATAAAGTGACAAGTTAAGTAACTGGTTATTGCTGAATCAATTTCTTCTTGAAGGCTTCTCTAAGTGGTTATCTAACATTGGAAAATGAAGATAATAAAACCTTACCAGCTATACATTACAATGTAAGAGTAACTATTTTGCTGTGACTCAAATTGAAACAATAATTTTAAAATATTACAATTTCTGTGTGATAGAAGCTTGTACAATTTCTAGAAGGACAAAGTCACTTGCCTTGGGGTTTCTGCACAGGATGAATTTTGGCCAGTGCAGTTTTGGTTTTGGGTTTCCTTCCAGCCTGATGGAGACATTGCGCTGAGCTGATGTGCTGCAGTTCCCCACATGCTTCCAACACTGGATTGGAGTCAATGTGACATTTGATTTGAAAAGGAGAACAAGGGCAACCTGAGGGAAGGAGGGAAAGAACTCAGTATTTATTTTGTTCTATTGATCCTGAAGAAAATTTGTGCTACTTCTGGAAGTGTATCACTCATTCAAGTTCCTGAGGAAGGGAAGGGGGGTAGGAGGGGGGTGAGCCATTCACTCACAATGTTATTACAACCAATATATCCAGCCTTAAAAATCCTGTTAAACTGCCTGACTGGTAAGACAGGCAGAATTTCAGCAATCCTGCCTTTAACTAATTATTTACTTCTTTACTACAGACACCAAAATAAAAGAGCAAATACAAGTGTTAAAAACCATTTCAAAAGGATTTCTCCAAACAGAAATACAAGTGCTGTAGCATATAATGTTGTGTTACTCAGTAAAATACAACTAAATTAGGGTGATTAAGAAATGTGTTCCACGTGGTGAGAATGGTACAAGTGCCATTTCTTCGGATTTAACCACTCAAGTTGCATTTTATCCCTATTTATTACTCCTCCTTATATGAAATATTAGCATGCCTGCAAAAGGCTCCAATCTAGAAGATGCCATTAAGATACAATCTAGTGTCAACACAGAGAAAGAAGTGATTAATAAGGATTGTTGGTCTTTAGTTTAACATTCTTGATTCACTTCTGTGGGGACTCAGAAAACAAACCATCATGGATCCTGCAGTATTTGATTTGGAGTTTTTTTTGGTCTTGTGGCAAGCCTACCAGAAACCCTCATACCAGCTTTACTGGTGTGTCATGAGACGGTTAAAAAAAGAGTTTAAAAAGGAATGTGGTTTAAAATTGCTGTATATGAACATATGAATATATAGGCTTCTGGCAGCACTCAGAAATTAAAAACACATCAAATTTAGAAATTCAAACTTAAATGCACTAAAAAGGGGCAAAGAAAACATGACAAACATTCTTTTCCTATTACTGTTTTAAAATGGACTAGCTGAATTTACCAGAATCTCACCAGTGGTAGGTGGCTTGCATCACATAAAAAGGATTCATCTAAAGGTGAAAAACCAGTCTTTGCCTTTCTGTGATGTCTTCAACAACATGGCTTTAGCTTCAAAAATGCAACCTACTTTCAGCCAGATTCCTATTAAGATCAAAAACCTGAAATGAAAAGCACTCCCATTCACATCAACTAAATTATCCTGGATTTATATTAATGGTATTAAATCAGGATGTGACCTTTTGAATAAAGGCCTTGGAGTCTGAGCCATGCAGACTGCAGATTTTGTTGTCAAAAATAGATTCAGATGGCACAAATCTACTTACCGATCTCTGCCACCCAAATATACAATCCCTAAATTCCCCATATATGGCTGCCAGTTGTTGCTGGTTGAAGCTTCATTAGCATTTCTACCACAAAAATCTTCTTTTCAGCAGATTTGAGACCAGCTATTAAAACATCCTTCCAGCTAAAACCAGGAAATTATAAGTACTAGGTTCTATTCAAATATAATTTCACTTACCAGAAAAATGCAGTGAAAACAGAGAAGATTATTAGAGCAGATTAATAGATTATTGCAAGCACATAATCACTGACAGAATTTACGCTGATGGCTCGGCTCTGAGTACCAAAAGCTCCCTGTGACAGCAGCAGCGCTGCCACAGGCCAGCTTTTAAGGGGAAGGAGTAGGACTTCTTCCTTATGAACAGTAGCTCAACACAGCTAGAAATTAAAACAGTACACAAGGGAAAAGCCTGAATTTGAGAAAATTAAAAGGGCAGCATGCAGAAAACAGAGCTCAGTGTTTCAGCAGGTATTCACCAGCATGTGACTGGAATGCTATCTAGCAATGTTGTACTTTCTTAAAAATTGCTTCAGTGACCCCACTTCTCAGTGGACAAATCTCTGCACCTACCATAGCTTTAGAAAATACGAGAAGGCCCCTCTAACCTTTGCTATGTTGTCTAATGACACAAGCATGGCAGCAGTTCCAGCTCTGGCAAAGCGCTGAATTCCTGGTAGATGCCAGACATGTCCACGGTCTCCCACAGCAGCTGAAAGAGGAGAGCCACAGCTTCTCCTGCCCTCAGGCACCACATCCCTGGGGGATCCCCAGCTGAACATCCTAAGCTGAGCCCACCTACCCCATGCTGACTTGGAGTAAGGTACCAGTTACCCTAAGCATTCCCCATCCTTCTTCAACCACTGCCACAAAAAAGGGCTATCTTGTTGGTATAATTTTGTGAAGTTTCAAAAGGAATTAAAACCCAATTCCTTTTTCTTTCCTCCTGGGATTCATCCCTGTGAATGCAGGCCCAACCACCTTACTTTTTTTACTGAAAACAAGAGCTAGTGGCTCCTTCATTGGTTTCAAATGTGTGGCACCACCAGACACCTCTTTTGTCTAGGCTAAAACCTCTTATGAGCTACTTACAGTACTGCAAAATAGAGTGTTTTGATGCTTATTTTATAAATTCACACATAAATTTTTCTCTTCTACTGCATAATCATGTCAAACAACCATGGCACAAGATCCTTCACTGGTAGTTACTCAACAAACACATCAATCTTCCCCAAAATTTGGCTCCAAATGCTTTAGGACTTGTGCTCAGAGGCATTTGCAGAGTAAATACTTCATGAAGTCTTACGTTACTTCCCATTAAACAAGAGTATCCAAAGAGCAAGTGGGCACAAAGCAGAAAATAAAATTGATAAGTACCGGTAAAGAAGAGGAACTTGGAAAGCAACAAGTGCCTTAAACATCAAATGTGGTGCTGGCCCTAAATCAAGAATAATATGCAGGGGTGAAGCACAGAAGTGTCTTTCAATTTTTTTATTTAATTTAAGCCAAGCTGGTTCTCTCTCTTCATCTTTGATGTTGAATTTAAGCCAAGCTGGTTCTCTCTCTTCATCTTTGATGTTGCCCTTAAGGACTGCTTTTTGCACGGAAGTCAAAAATTCTTTACATAATTTTTTAAGTGCTATAAAATGACTTGTGAAAACAAGATTTACTGGATTATTTCACATGAAATTACCTGAAAGTAAAACCCACTGTCTGCCAAGTGCATTACAGGTGTGACTGGGAATGGGAAATGAGAGGGACAACATAAGTAAGATCCAGGCATAACCCAGGTAACCACTCCCAAGACATCTGGTTCTGCCACATATTTCCAGAAGTGGGAGCAGGTGATGGCCCCCACTGCCTGCTCTCTGGCACCCACCAAACCTGTAGGACTCAAGACAGGACTGCGTCCTCCTTGATTTTCGGTCCACTGTTGGATAAGGAAAACTCTTCCTAGACCAGTGTCCTGGCTGCAGCCAGGACAGGGTTAACTATTGCATGAGCCAGGAGGGCCATGGCCAGGACCTGGAGGTTATTCCATACCGAGGGAGTGGTGTAGGGGTGAGGGGAAGAGGCCTCTTCGTTCCAGGTACCGTGGTGGGCGGTTGGGGTTTTGCCGGTTTCCGCAGGGTGAGCGCTTGTGTGTGAATCGTTCACCTCTCTCTTACACTCTGTTATTAATATTGTTGCTGTTACCCTTTGTTTCTTATTTAATTACTGTTTCTAGTGAGCTGTTCTTATCTCAGCCCCTGATCTTTACCTTTTTTCCTCCAATTCTCCTCTCCAGCCACCAAAGAAGAGGAAGAGGGGGAGGGTAGAGTGAGCGAGTGGCACATGGTTTGGAGTGTTTCAGTGGAAAACTAAAACGGGGAATACCAGTCCTATACCACAACAGCCTTATTTGCCCAAAGTGAGGCACGAAGTGTTAACAACAGATCTGCCCAGAGTGCATTGGAAACAAATTTGATGTAAGCATTTGTTGTATAAGGTATGGACTCACTGGTCACAATATTGTGGAGTGTGCCAGCGCCTCCCAGGCACTCACAGCAGGCACTCCAAAAACCTGAGCATGCACTTCCAAACTCATAAAATCCTGCCCTGAGATTCAGCTTTGCTCTGTGCACTCCTTATGCTTCTAATATATTTAAACTCAAATACTTCATGGCTGGCTTGTAATTCTACTCACATGAACAATGCTGCTTATAACTCCTCTGTTCAAAACCAATCCAAGCAAAGAGGACTCAGATGATTCTTTTCAGAGGTAATTTTTTGCATTATTTTAATGAAATAAGAGGTATTTTAGGCTTTGGCTAAGGCACAACTTAAACAAAACTTCTGAAATGCCTCAGTTGAGCTACAATTTGTATTTTCACTAAATTGGAAAAGTAACGTCAGTCTTTCTGACAGAATTCAAAGTCACCAGGAGCATCATGGCACAGACAACTTTCTTGAGTGTCTCCTTTTATCCTCACTAACTGTTTGCACCCAGAAGAAAGTCTGTATTTTTGAAATATTTCCCTTAGACGCTGTCACAAACTTGAAGGCTACAACATATTTTTCTAGTAGATTATGATCAAATACAAAGATTTTGGGTGCTCCACTAAGTTTAGTAGTAAAGAGACCAGTTCAGCCCAAGTGGTTAAATTCCAGTTCTCAGGCTTTTATACCAACACACAAGTCAGGTTATGATCTTGTATTTGGCACTCAGTCCCTATGTAGCCATGTTCAAAAATAATCCCAGTTTAAAATAAAAAATATCTTTGACATCTGTGATAGCAGCAAGAACCTGAAATGTTATGACAGTCTCCGGGTTTGGCACATCCTACATTAGCCAACTCACAGGACTTCTCCTCTAGCCCTCTAGTAGAGGAAGAGATTTTGCAGTATTCCACTGAAACAAAGCAAGCCTACAGCTCCGTGGGCTGTTTCACACCTTGCCCTACACTAGACTAGCTCCCAGCCCTCTCTTGCTGCTCAGCAAGGAGCACAATGCCTTTCCCACTCTGCCACCACATACACCCTATTTCTTCCTCCTGTGCTGCTTTATTACCTCCAGCATTTTCCTCAAACCCACTTAAAGCTCACCTCTTCCTCCTGCCCACGGTCCAGCTGAGACCTCGGCAGGGGTGTAAGGCAGTGTGTGGTGGGGCTGTACAGCCCTACTATAAAACCCAGCTCAGTGACATTGACATCAACTAGCTTACATTTTTCTGGCATTCCAAAACACCAAATTCAGCAAAAGGAGTGACAGCAAAGTTATTGCCATAAGCTTTCAGAAACAGATGCAATCAAGCAAACATTTTGTTCCAAAGCAAGCAAGAATCTGGCACGGACTGCAATTCCCCACCAAAAGAGAGGCATATCACTTACTTGTGCTTGAGCAGAGGCTCACACATTTTTTCTTACTTGCTTAAGCTCTAAGACAACCAAAAAGAAGGAAGAACAGGTCCTGCTGCAGCTTTCATTTCATGGCTTAAACACCATGTTCACAGGAACTGACCTCCCCCAGCTCACTTCCGACCACCACTGCGGTTGGTGAGTCAAAGCATATAAACGTGGCAAATGCCCGTGGAGGAGCTGTGCTAAGCACAAGTCACAGGAGATTACTGCTGGGTTTGAGTTTCAAACCCTCTGAAAGTCAATACAAAGGACGTGGATGGTTTAGAAGCCTGAATCTTTCTGAAATAGAAAAGAGAAAGCTAGATCGTGGAATCATAGATTCTCAGAATGGTTTGGAGTGGAAGGCACCTTCGACAAACACCATCTTGTTCCAACCCCCTTCCACTAGACCAGGTTGCTCTGAGTCTCATCCAACCTGGTCTTGGACACTTCCAGGGATGGAACAGCCAGAGCTTCTCTGGGCAGCCTGAGACAGGACTTCACCAACCTCATAGAGAAGAATTTCTTCCTAACATCCAACCTAAACCTAAGTTCTTTTAGTTTGAAGCCATTCCCTCCTTGTTCTATCATTACATACCCTTGTAAAAAGTCCCTCTCCAGCTCTCTTGTAGGCCTCCTTCATATTTTTATAGAGTTTTTTGCTTAGATACAGTTCAATATTAATGCAAGAACAGTCAATAACAGCACTAACATGTCATGGAAACCAACAAAAACACAGTTCTCAGCACACAAACTCTCAGTCTGTTTCACAGTCTGAGAAGGGAAATGAGGGACCACAAAAGTGACAATAAATGTAGTTCCACCAGCAAGGGATGGAGCTTGTTAAAAGATTTACATCAAATGTCTTGAAAATGTTCAAAGCCTCTTCTTCCCCTATCCTGCTCTCCCATCAGAATCTCCATGGGAAACAATAAAGGACAAAGCAAAATGTAAAATTTTTGAATGAACACTGCATTTCAGGGCAGACTCCATCTCTGAGGACCCACAGAGGTCCTTTGGGTGCTGCTTTGGGTTCTTACAAAAAACACAATGCTGGCAAAACCATGCCAAATCGCTCAGTCTGAGCAGGGCTGCCAGAAATTCGGTATATTCAGTTCACCTCACACCACCACAGAAATACAGACACAAAAAAAGAGTTTTTCACAGAAAGAACCACATAGCTAAAATTAACAAATTTGTGCATGTAAAGCACAAGAAGGACCAATAGTTACCCTAGACCTATAACGCTAGGATTTGGGATTTTGGGATTTGGTGTACTTTTAGCCTGTTTTGACTCATTTTAAATGCCTTAGATGAGGATGCTTTTGCTAACAGATGTTTCCATAGCATCTCAAGCGTCACTACTGAACATCATTGTCATTGTATCTTCCATAAACCTGCATCAACATACCCCACCCTTATTCTCATTAGATTCCCTTAAGGTACATTCCTGCAAGCTAATCCTAATAAAAGCTGTGCTTTACCGGCACTGACACACACCTTACATCTCTCATCATCTGAATCACAACAGGCATATTCTGGAGAAAGGAGTTTTCAGCTCTGACTTCTGTTCTTCTTGAACAGGTTTTTACATACAATGAGTAAACACCTCTTTTACACACTCATTTCAGTGCAGTCTCTGTATCTGTCATTGCAATCTTGTTTTTATTGCCCTATGCAGAACAGCACCTGATCCAGGTACCTGTGCAATGCTAGTCCAACACTCCTCTGCCTCTGGGACATTTCACACTTGATCCTGCAGCCAGGGATTTCTCCACAACCGCTTTAAAGGAACCATTACAGAATTTTAATTACTCATTTAATCTGGTATACTTTCATTTAAAGAATTAGCTTTTCAACAGACCTACATCAGCTCTTCCCTCACAACAACAAAACACACTTTTTGTTCCACTCAATGCTCCCCAGACAGGGTACTACAGCACAGTCCTCATTTTCTACCCTGCATGTCAATTAAAAAACCTCACACTCCAGACCCACATTTGTCCAGCCAGAAGCACTGCTGGCACTGTTAGTTCTACATGAAGCAGGAATGCAGTGTCAGTACAGGCTCTCTGACCCCCTACCATTGCAGGGGCAGCTTGGACACTAGGGCCTTTCCCTTAGACATGGGTGAGCTGGCAAACTGCTATTAAAACTGGCTCTAAAAGTGGTTCTTAAATGTTCACTCTACATTTATATAATTGCAATGGTCAGGAGAAGATTTCTGAGTGACAGAAATGAGGAGCTTCAACACCTAATTCTGTATTACAACTCTACTTAACACAGATGTGTAAACCAAATTCCTGCCAAGATCTTCATACTTACCCAATGACAAGGTAAAGAAAAGGCAAAAATACAAGCATGTCTCGGAAATCCTGCTGCTAGAAAGTCATTACATACAACCTTACACTGGGGCAAGGAAAAAAAACATACAAAAAAATCAAGCAGGCACTCCTAGTTTTAGGCTTTTTATGTTGCTCTGAGTACAGCTGGCCAACACATCCCCCATAGACAGCACAAAACAAGGATCCTTCCAAGGCCAGTCAATTATGCCACATTTCCACCAAAGTGGCAATGATAACATCTGTTGACATGTAATACAGGATCAACTCAACTTGCCACTAACAGAGAAAATTTAAACTCATTTCCAGGACAAAAAACCAGAATCTATCATTAACTGTATGGAAGGTCATCTTTCCCTAGTAAAGAAGAAAAGTGGTATTTCTTATTTTAATTTTATTTTGTAGCAGGCTGCCAAGCAAATTCTTGCCAAAAATGAATCAAGGGGAAAAACACATCAGCTGAATGGGAAGATGGACCAGCTTCCAACCCTGGTGATTCCAAGGAGGCCTGAGGAGTGGAAGTAACAGCCAGAAAAGCCACACTGAGAACAGAATAAATTCACTCAAAAGGAAAATGAGAAAGAAAACAAAGTAAAGCACCACAGAATATATTCTCCCCCAGGACTAACAACAGGCACAGCAAAACCCCGAAACAAAATATTTTTCTTTCCTGCATGAAACAGGATGCGGTACTGCAATTAGCAAGCACTTAGCTTCAGCTCCTGAGGTTATTGGTACAAAGTTAAAAAAAAAAAGCTCTTGTGTTTTTACTGATGGTGTTTTAACTGAGCCCTCTGTTAGCATCCACATGGACACTGAGGACACGTTGTCTGCTGCACAGCCTCAGCCTCCCTTTGGTCACAGGAGTCAGCCCCAAATGACAGGGTTCTACTGAAACCTCTTTGTAGAAAGGCACCCAGCTCATCCAGGCTGGCAGTCCAGGGACAAGTCCAGCCTCACCATCTCCTGCAGAGAAGGAGGGACTGTGGGGAAGCAGCTCGCTGTGCATCACTGTTATCAAAGCAGTGGATGGATGCAAGTCTCAAGAGTGGAAAACTCCACATGTAATTATTTCTTTGCTAATAAACTACTAAGTGATTATAATTTAAACTCTGCTGAAGTATAGATGAGGACTGATGGATTTTGGGGGGCTTGGGGGATTTTTTTTAAGTAGTCATATATGTTCTCTCATGTGGTTTAATGCAAATACTGTAATTTCTAGATCTGTGTCTGTAGTGCTGCTGAGTGTGATAATGAACTACATAGACAATGTCCTGAACCAATATCAACGTTGTGTGCTTCTCCACAGTATCACAGAATCACAGAATGGTTAAGATTGGAAAAGATCTCTAAGATCACCAGGTTGAACCATCAATCCCCTCACCACCTGCATGTTCACCACTAAACCATGTCCCCCAGGTGTCACCTCCACACATTTTTGAACATCCACCACTGTCCTGGGCAGGCTATGCCAGGCTTGACCACCTTTTCAGTGAGGAAATTTTCCCTAATATCCAACCTAAACCTCCCCTGGCACAATCTGAGGCTGTTTCATCTCGTCCTGTCACTTGCTGCCTGGGAGAAGAGACTGACACCCACCTAAGTGGCAACTCTCCAGTTCTTCCATGCTGTTCTGTGACAAACTTGTACCAAAGTTACTCTTTCTTATTCTGTTTATATTTGTATACCTCTGGAGAGTACCAGTCTGGCCTTAGGTTTCATCTCTCAGTTTACTTGGACACAGGTGCCCACCAGTAACTTTTACATTAGCATTTCTATCATACCTCAGAATCTGGGCATATCTTACAGATCTGGTCGCAAACTTTGGCATTATGATTTCAAGCCTCCAGTGACACTCCCACAAGGCACACAGGAAACAGATTTCCAATTTGAAAAAATGTGTTTAATCTCTCTGTGTAGTGCTGGAGACTGTTCATTGGTAAGCAAATTCCTGCATTTAGCTATAGTCGTCTCAATATTTACACTTGACCTGCTCTTCATATTGACATACAGAGAATAAACGTTAGGGGATACTGAACATCAAATCCCCATAAACGGAAGGCAGTCACACACTTTTATGATTTAACAAAGTGTAACAAACAGGTTCTGAAAATATCATTCTTCTGGAGGAAGCATTTAGCTGACTTTTCCCCCCAAATGGCAGAGTTTAATTAGGCTAAACTAATCAGCACAGTAACTTTCTGTTACACCAAGATCAAAGGTAGAAGAGAAAAACCTCTGAGACTCTTCCATCTAGTAAGAAAAGCAGGTTAGATGACATAAAAAGACTGAGGCATAAGGAGTGACAAAGTAAAGGAGAAGGAGCCTGGGGCAAATGTCAGCCAGCCTGACATTGCAGGCAACAAAAGCCCTGCCAGAACACTGCTCACAGCACACATCAGGGGAAAGGAGAATTGGATTTTCATTCATATATTTCATTACAATTAACATGAAACCCAGAATTCATGAAATTCATAAGACTATGTTTTGCTTTGCTTTTCTCTTTTGCAAAAGGATTCATTGAAGATGGAAGATAATGGGCCTTTCTCTCATTTTTTCCTGAGTTCAGGATTGAGTATTGGGCAGATAACATGCCCAGAGTAAAAATTAAGGTAAGCGCTTGAAACAGACTAGAACACTCTCTAAGGAAGTTTTAGTTATAGCCAAGTATTTCTCATCATAATTTTACCCTCATCTTTCTCATTCTAGCCAGGTGAGCAGAAGCAAGGGCCTTTCTCTGACTCACAGGACAAGTCCCAGACACCATCACTGTGGGGTCCTCCAACAGAGCAGCAGCATTCCAACATATCTTTTCTTCCTCTTGCCTCTTCCCCATTCAAATTCACTTTGCATCTCATGTTTCTGGTTATTAACTCAGTTTAGCTCTGGTCTCCATATTTAGTCTGGCTGCTTCCTGCACAACACAGTGATGCTTACCCACAGAAGACTCCTGGTCTCCCAGAAGGGAACACCCCATACAAAATTGATCCCTATACAGTGTCCTCAGAGATCAGCCAAAGGCAGCTGAGCTTGAAGTGCAGTGTGTAGCTGCAACTATAAATGCATTTTCACCACGAATTTCCCACGTCGAAGCTATCATTTTGCCTGACGGCCTCAGAGCCCTCACTGCTGTCAGATGTCTATATCACCTCTAAGATGCCCACACTGGATGCCTCTCCTCTAGGATGCACACACTGGATCCCGATGAAGGGATGCAGGCAGAATCTTGATGCAGCATTCCTGAGACCTTCCTCTTAGATGAGCACAGAGATGCTTTTTTCTTTTTCCCTTGACAATTAAAAGGTTTTTCATTATGATGAAAGAGTCCTAATTTATAATTACACTGATTGTGCAAATCAAAGAACTATTTCAAGCTAATAATGCACCTGCGACTTCACATCTGTACTACTTTAACACCGGAATTGCAACACCAGAGCAATCCACTATTGTAAAAGCCTAAAGAGATTTAGGCTGGGTGATTTACTATCTTTGGGATTCTCTTCCAAGAACAAAGAGAATGATGGCAGATCTCCAATTTCCAGAACTGGCGAGTTGCAGGGAAAGGGGGGAACAGAGAAAAGCATTACACTGCCCACCTTCCAGTGATTTAAAAGACACAAAGATGAGAAACAGCCCGATCAAGTCGTATGAGCAAATTCCAGCCTTCAATCAAAACCATGTCAAAAAATGCTTCATGTGCTTCATTTCTTCTTTTCCTAGTAGCTTATTAAACAGTTATTTCTAATGACAAAAGCAGCATGAAAGGATCTCTCTCTGCTCAGTTGATGTGCCTGTGCATCTTCTTAATGCCACGAATTGCAACGTGTAAGATCTCATTTAACCAGCAAGGTGAGTAAAAATTATCCTCTACTTAAGATTTAATGACACTATAATTCATCTCCAACAGTGTCCCAAACAACTGGCTTTCTCTTTATAATCCTGTATTGTTTTATTAGTTTTAGTAAACCAATAATCAGCCTTTGCTGATTCAAAAGTCTGTTTAGGTACTAAATATAAGTAGGTAAAACTGAGCTCAGATTCTTTGCTGTAAAAGTGAACTTTGCAGGGCAAGATTAGCTTTTCTGTGTGACCACAATGTGCTGTCACTCCTCACTGCAGAAATTATGAAAATTCAACTTCATTATTGAAAAGCACAGTGAGTATTTTTATGCTATTTTGACAGCAGAGCCGCGTATTTCAAAATCCAGAACAATTTTACAATAATCACTGAAGAAAAACATTTCAGCTCTCAGTGAGGCTCAGTAACACCCTACTTGAAGTTTAAAGACTTCACAGAAAACGGCCAAGCCACAGAGTCTTTGGGGTTGGAAGGGGCTTGGGGAGATCACCCAGCCAACCCCTCTGCTCAAAGTAGGGCCACACAGAGCAGGCTGCTCAGGACCTGGTTTGACTGGTTCCAAGCATGGACATGCATATTACAATATGACATCTGTAATAATATTTTTGTCTCTTTTAAAACAAATATAACAAAAGAAAAATGCAAATTATCAATAAATAATGTTTTCAAAAAATAAGCCTTTTATTGAGAAAAGGACACAGAAAAAAAAATTTCTGACTGATGAGCTGAACATAGGCAGCAGCCGGAGAGAAGAAAAACAGGTTGCTATGGTGCCTCTGCTGTAGACTGGATGATCAAGTGCCACGTGGGCTCACAAAAGCACAGTCACAGTTTAGAAGAGCCTTTAAAAGCCTGGACAGCACTGAGAGGCTAAAAGCAAAAGCATCCCTAGCCCCGTGCCTCTTCCTCATGTCTCTACTTCCAACAAAGCAATCCCATACAGCGACTGCAAATCCAGCACAAGGAAAGCCTTGAAGGGGGTCTAGCCACTCTCAGTCTCTACTTTTCGGAGACTTGGAGCAGCCTATGATGTTGACCAAAGGTTGACACCGCACTGGTTTCTCAGCTGACTAGAGAACACAATCTTTACCCTTCTCTGCAGCCTCAGGCTCTGCACTCTGCTCCTCCAGAGACTGACACACCCAAGTTATCCCAGAGCAGCTCCTGAGGTCAAACTCCACGTCTCTTCCAATTCTGGGGGGACACACAAACATATTCTGTACTTTGCAGATGGGGATACCAAGAGCAAAGAGCATTCTTTCCCTTGCACGACCATCTCCTTAGCTTAGATCAATGCTTCCTCACTCTGTGATCCACAGTCTCTAAGATCCAAAGTGAGAGCAAGAAAAAGAACATGGGAAAGGTTAAAGGTGTCCATGGGAACAAATGCACAGATAAATAAAGTTGAAGAGACTGAAAACCACTGAACCAGCTCCAGTATTTTGGATCCCAGTCACGGGATAGCATAAATCATCCTTTATTTCAGCCTGAGAAGCTCCAAAGAAAGTAACACCAGATCAAAGGCCTGTAATATAGAGTACAGAGAAAAATTGGAGTAAAAGAAATTAGTATTAGTGTTCCCAACAAAACTTCAGTTAATTCATTGTATCTATAGCAGCTATTTAATCTCTCCTGTTATCTATAATTGCACTTTCATCCAATCCATAACCACTACAATGTGAAAACCAAGGACATTTTGCAAGAACCCAGGTTATCATTTGGGACATCAGTTATAAACCACAAACAATAAAATCCTTGTGAATGACTGCTAAATCTTCATTCTAAAGAAAAAAAAAAAAAACCACTTCATCTCAAAATTGTATTATAACTCTGCCAGCAATTATTTTAAAGAATTTTTTTAAGAAATTGGAAGCTCAAGCTGAACAGAAACAGGTAACAATTTCAGAATCAGACCATTAACCAAAAACATGCATTCAAATTAATATTGTGAAAATAGTATACATTCTCTCTTGCTTAGGTGATAGCTTTCAATTCTGAAGTAAGAATTGAAGTAGACAGAGTATGGTCTATCATTACATAAAATATAACTGGCAACTAGCATTTTCTAATATATATGTATAGCTAACACAGATAATTATAAACTATGTTACTTGCACAGGACATCTGAATATTTGTGTTTGAAATTATATTGCGTGAAACAGCACATACTGCATGGAAGCCACTGTTTCAATAATTACTGGCTTCCATATAATTTCTTCATCATTATTCCATATTATTCTTTTATAAATGGAGAAATCTCAATGTATACAATGTATGTTTGTTGGCAAAGCTGCATTATTGACAAAGGATGACTGGAGGGATTTAAAAATAAATGCTATTACAGAAATTTAGATGCTATTACAAAAAATGCAAAGAATTTTCACTGTAGAAGAAAAACAGTAAAAGAAAAGATCATTACAAGATTATTTCAGATAATAAATGACTCTTGTGATGAATTTACAATTTTGAGCTCTTACAATAATTGACAGTGAAAGTGTAATTTCGTAATATCATCACAATCCTATCAGTTGCTTAGAATGGGTTGTGGATAAATAATTCTTGTTTGGTTTGAGTTTTTCAGATCTATTATGGCATATTGGCTTCAGAGAGCTTTAACTGCTGCCGACATCATGTTACAAGGAGAGGAACAAGACACCTTTCAGAGCAATATCTTTACATGTAAAGTGAGGACCCAAGTTAGCATCAATAAATAAAAAACAAAACAGTAGCATTAATACATCTCCAAATTGCCTAGGACACGTCCTGCTTCTTTGACAGCACGCTGGTGTCAGCAAACACCACTGAGCCCTCCATAGCCCTTCCAAAAAAGAAAAGAAGCAAAAACCCCCAGGCGCATGCATACACGGATTGTCATAAGGTCTAATTATGCCCTAGCCACCCTGCTCCGCTCTGGGAATGACTGATACACACCAGCTCATTGGCTGCCATCGATCATGGCACCGACTGGCTGCACAGTCCTCAGCCACACTCATCTGTGGCACTGAGGTCAGCTTCTGCATATGATGGGCAAAACCCTCAAAACACTGTGATGATTGTCACCACACAAATTTACTGCTCAAAAGGCACCTTAAAGCCATGTTATCCTAGCTCATGAATTAATTGAGGCTAATTCGGAGCTGCTTAGAGCTCAGGCATCATCCCCCCATATCCAAATCTGGCATTCATAAATATATGCAGTCTGCACCAGCCCCGTTTCCCACCTGCCCTGCTCGGGAGGGATAGCTCTTCTCAGAGAAACCAAACAGGACAGCTGCAGCTCTGGCAATTTCTAAGTTAAGCCAAGTGCACAGCCTGTTGTGCATACCCTGTCGTGCACAGCCCAGCACACACAGCCCTGTTGTTTCCCTACCCTCACTCCAATGGGGCCACCATGCCGCTGTGCCTTGGGGCCACTCCTCCCCTGTGTTCCTGCTTCACCCCTCAGCCTTCCTGCAGACACTGCGTG
This sequence comes from Eulacestoma nigropectus, assembly GCA_013397775.1. Lineage (NCBI taxonomy): Eukaryota > Metazoa > Chordata > Aves > Passeriformes > Eulacestoma > Eulacestoma nigropectus. Next base: position 601,283 of record VZTE01001930.1, read on the forward strand.
GAGACACGCTCAGAGGGACCAGCTCTGATCTCCAGTTTCCATTGGCTAAAGCTGTGTTCTTAAAATGGAAATTCTCTGGTCAGGTTCTGTGATGTACTGTGGCAAAGGAAAAATCAGACTTGTCAAGCAAAATAACTGCTTCAAGGTGATTTTTAATTGAAAAGCTGATTTGCATTAACAGTCAGGAAGAATCGTGTATTTTGTTCCCTGCAGGATGCACAGGTATAGAATGACAGAACAACAGAATCATTTAGGTTGGAGGGAACCTTGAAGACCATCTCATTCCAACACCTGCCACGGGCAAGGACACCTTCCACCAGACTAGGTTGCTCAGAGCCCCATCCAATCTAGCCTTGTGAAAAAACAACCAGAAAAAAACTAGAAACAAATTGAAAATTCTAGTTTTTAAATTCTATTAAAAATATAAAAGCTATATAAAAGCCATAACAATATATTAGCGTCTTTGACTATAGAACTTAAATTCTAATAACATTTAACAGCATAAAGTTCTAATCCACTTAGCAATCTGTTGGAAATATACATGATAATGTTAAATTAAAATTACTGGGGTTTGGCATTTGAAAAAAAAATATCTAAACAAACAAACTGTGAAATTTGTCAAATTTGATTGTTTAATCACCTGAAAGTGGCAAAGGCTGACAAATCAAGCAGTTTGGGTGTTCAAAGAGGATGCAAACAAGTCTTTTAAGAGTCACCACCATCTGGGCATCAGGGACAGCAGGCCGGAGTTGCTTCTCTCCCCAGGGACATACACACACTGAGAGTTCAATATTACCATTCTTATGTAGATCACACCATGACATTCAATGGCATTTTACAAACAGATAAAAGACTAGAAAGCCCTGCCCTTAGGAACCAAAGCCTTCGAGGACAGGGCAAAGCCTGTATACCACACTTTTCAAACTGGAACTATCCATGTCATTGAGAAGTGGTTTATGAGTCAGAGCCCTGCAAGAAGTCAGTAAGACATTGAATTTTGCAACCATTTCCTCAGAAAAGACAATAAATTACCTGTATTTAATCTTCAAAATATCTGTGATTATTAGGAAGTCAGCTCTCACTAGTGCTGCAGGACATGATGAAAGACACAAGTAATGGTTCTAGAAAGCCCATTCAGAGACTTATTGAACATCACACCTCTTGCAAAGCAACAGCAATGCAACTAAGAACATAAACACAACAGAAAGCACAATTACAAAGTCAAAATCTGGTGTTACTACTAGATAGAAGATACTCTCCAGTCCATCACCAACATAAACCCCTGGCTGTCAGTAATATTCTGTCTTTCTTTAGTCTCAGTCCTCTGTGACCTAAATATTCACTGATTAGTACTTTGGTGTATTTAACTCTTTGAGGGCCTAGTCCTGAAGGCCTTCATATTTTTCCATCCAGGCTGCTCAGAAGAAACACAAGAGCACTGGGCAGCTCCCTTGGAAGAGAAACTCAACATCTGGTAGGACCAGCACAGGAGCTCCACTAGCATTCCGTGTTTTGTATCTATTGTCACTCATTCTGCTTCTCATAGTAGGATTTCCAAAAAAGAACATTTTAACAAACCAGACCAAACACCCAATAGCAGAAAGAAATGGTAAATCCTGGGCTAAAGGACAGAGTTTAACACAAGTGCAAGATACAGGTGGTGGGAATAATGGTGTGGTTTTATACCACAGTTAATGTTCTCCCACTGAAAGAGTCTTCCTGCCCTGCTTCCTCAACCACAGACACTACAGTATTCTTGCTTAGAAGGTTTTGGCCCAACTCAGAGTTGATTCAGCTGATCCCACAGACAGGGCAGTGGTGTGAAATCTGTGCTCGGGGTGGAAGTCGGTAAGACCACAGGCAGCAGAAAGTGGAATTAAACTTGGAGGCATCTTCTACAGTGGTACTGCAGGCAGGGCTGCTGTTGCGACAGGTCCTGCACTCTGCAGAACCCTGGGAATGACACGGTTTCCTGCAGCTAAATTGGCCGGCAAACAGAAACATTTCATGTCAATTTTTATCAACTAACGGCATGGAAAAAGTGTATCAAAACCTCTTGTTCTGCAACAAAATACTTTTTCACTGGGAAACAGAAGGATAGAAAGAAGTATTCAAAAACTGATACTGTTTATTCCTCTTAAAAGCAAAGTCACCTTTACAAGGAAAATAACTCCAGATTGATCTTTCATGGCATTTTTACCACTCATTCACTAAATATAACCCAAGTTAAACCAGTTGGCCTTTTATAACCAAAGAGGTCAAGACCTTGAGCTTCTTCAGTGAAGTGTTTTTTCCAGACCTTTACAATTTTTGTGGCAAGGGTTTTTTATTGCTATATCACATTTATAGGGGAAATTAAACTTCAATTGATCCCATGCTTATGTGAAAAGGCTCAGTTTTGGTTTCCTGTTGGAACTTGCATATGCAAAAACTTTATTTTTTTGGCGGGGGGGGGATAGCAAGGCAAAAACAATAGCTCTGTAAAAAAACAGGATTAAATTTTAACATTGAATTGTGAATTTATCCACTGTGATGGAGTCTTCACTTTTTTGAAGGGGTGGTAAGTGAGATCCTGTGAGTTGGAAAGAATTTTTAAACTTTGGATGCAGTTCTTCATGGCTGTCTATATACTCACACTCCCCATGTACTGGGAAGGAACAAGAAGCAGGATTACACTGCAAGCTAGGACCAGTCTCTGAGACACAGCAAAACCAGGTTGTTCCTAATAAAATACTGCAAATTAATTTAACCCTATTTTGTAGGATTGAAACTAAGACTTTTCTTTCCCCACTTAGAAATGAACAAAATTAATAAGAAAAAAAATACAGATGCCTTGATTTCAGGTGACTGTCATCGAGCTCTGAGAGCACTACTGCTGAGAGCACTTACTGGAGGAGTAAAAAGCATCATTTCCATCACCAGGACCCTTAAGTACCAAGAATGCTGTAATGGCATCACCAGTGTCAATGTGCCCTATCCCCACTGGATTTTCATATGTTAGAGGGATTTCTTTTGGTTTGGATTTCCTTACAGCACCAAGCTTGACTCCAACCCTAGAAATAAGAAGAAGTTTCTTTTGTTGTTTGTGGTTGGAGTTTTTTGGTAGGGAAAGGAAGGGTGGGCTTAGGTTTGTTTTGTTTTTTAACTACTCCTAAATTCAGGACTTACAAGTTTTTGCCTCTAGCATTATAACATGTATCCTAACTGTAAGAATCTTGAAAGCAAGGTATGTAACCACAAAAATCTGTATAACTAACTCTGCCAGGCTCTTGCTCTTACTTGTTTTTCTCATAATGGCTTTATCTCATTACTTGAGCCTCTGGCTTAAAAAAATATATCTTTTCTCAGATACTTGAGATGAATTTCTGAAGGACTAGATTTTCTACACCTTTTCTATATTAAAAATTATAACATCAGGTAACTTCAAGAAAAAGGAAAATAGGCTACATCATGCAGATAGGTGGCTCTCCAAAGAAGATAATCCTACCCAGCTCTAGAAAATTTCCATTAAGCATTACTTGAAAATTTAGCTCCAGCATAAGACAGAACTCAACATTTTTCCAAATTAAAAGAAGTCATTATATTATTCATTTGGCATCAAATAAAACATTATATTAATGGGTGTCAAGAGGAAACTGTGTGGTTCTTCACATTCTCACGTTGAGATGTAGGGTAATAATACAAAGTGAAAGTCACTGCCATGGTGTACTTACTTTTCAAGTGCTTTAATATTGAAACATACTCACAGGTCTGCCACAAGGGCAAGTAAATCCATACATTCTCAGAAAATGTCACAGACATACTTTTCCTCCCAGTTGACATAGGCACAAGTGACAACTGCAGTGATTTTTACTTCCATTTACCCAAATTACAATTGGGTTTATTCCATCGACAAGTATGATGATAACTAAGAAGTATATAATTACCCTCCTCTGCTGACACTGAAATGTCACCTCCACAGAACATCTAGCACTACTCGTTATTCCACTAAATTCACTATCGATTACGAAGGTTGCTGCTACAAATATGAAACAAACACCTTCTCTCCAACCCTAGAAATCCTGCCAGGAGGAGGCAGAAGACAGCACCAGGGAGAGATCTCCAGGTAAGATGTCTCCTCCCCAAAGTAAATACTCTTCTAGAAGATTCCTAAGCTGAATCACCCCAAAATATTAACCACAAAATAAGCACATGTCTAATTCCACACACGTGCCCACAGCTGTGGCAGTGGAGACCAGAAATCAAACGCTGTTCCTCCACAACTCCCCAACAAAGCCTCTTACTCACTGTGCTGCAGCTACTGCCTTCCTTGCACACCCTCTCTAACCTGGGGAGTCTTTCATTCCCTTCTGAATAGTGCCAGGGCTTCAGGAGAGCTCAGAATGCCCTGTATGGTCCAGCTTCTCACAGTCTGGGTTCACCACTCCAAAATTTGTGAGTGGAGAAATTTGAATGCCTAAGACCAAGAAAGGAACTGAACACAAACCTTACTCCCCCCGGGCAGCATGGCTTCACTATGTCCCAACGTGTGCAAAGGAACAGCCTGCAACACACCTGGCAAAACCCTCTTCCTCCCTGAGAGGTACACGCAGCACCCCTTAGCAAAGAAGGGTGGAAGAACTGTCTGTTTCTTGATCATGATCAGCTTTTTTTCTTGTTGTCTCCGAGCTTGCCCCTAACTCCAGACACTCCTGAACAAAGATTCTCTTACATCTTAGCTTGTACATAACTTTCAGGAATCTCCAGGCTCTGGGTCCCATGTGGGAACACCACAATAACACAGGAAGCCTCAGGACCATGGAAGAGCTCTGCAGAAGTTTTCAGATCTGCAACACCAGAATTGCGGGAAAGGCAGATCCATAACTCCCACTGGAGGTGCTCATGTCCTTGTTTAGATCCCACCATAATTGTACAGCAAACTGTATACACTGGACTGAGCTAAATCAAGAAAAAAACCTGCATACATCATTTACTTTAAGAGCTGGATATCATTAAAAGTCCCATAGCAACAGCAGCTGTAAGATACTCCCTCAAACACCTCAGGGAATGCCTAAATAACAAATATTTAAAAACAACAAAACAGAAAAAGCATGGAGGGAAAGTCTGATCCAGGTCCCCATGTTGTCATGGTGACTTCTCAGTCATTTATGTACTTCAGCCACATCTAGAAAAAAGCAACATTTTCACCCCTCCCAACCAAATAATGCAAGAAAGGGAAAAAAATCCTGCCAGTTTGTCCCAAGCCAATCAAATGGCAACTGAATCCTTTGATCAGGCAGCATCCCTGAAATATTTTAACCAATACTTTTCCTGCACTGTGAATCAGGTACTCAGACAACAGGGAAACCAACATCAGCAGAAAATTCAAATTAATAATCCATCCAATCCATTCATCATACAAGATTCTGACCACACTTGGACCAGACAGGTTTCTGCTTTCAGATTATTTAAAAAATAATTACTTACAACATCATTTCATTCATCCCCCATTTGCAGACACTGTTTGCAAGCAATTGGTTTTCTGTTACCAAGTACTATGCGTTCCACATGCTGCTGTTATCATACAGAGCAATCAAACAGCCTTAGCCAGCTCAAAAATAATAAAATCCTCTCAACATCTACACACAAATGCTGCATAAATACGGATTTTAGAAAGCATAAAATCAATACCGCTCATTATGGAGCTGTATGGAAAGAGCAAATGTTTTACTACCAGTACTAAATTGCTCACACTCAGCAAGCACTGCCCAACACTGTCAAACCCCCCCCACTTCTACACCAGGAAAAGGCTAATGCGTAACACAGTCGAAGAGCAGATATCTAGTAAGACACCATTTTCTACATGATACCTGAAAAAGCATTACAGATTCCACAAGAAAGTGCTATTTGAACAGATCACAGCATGCACTCTTACCGGCAGCTCGCCAGCCCAGCCTGGCCAGCCATCTGCCCCTCACCCGCCCACCTCCCAGCATTCAGGAAATCACCGCATTTGCTTCACAGACAGACCATTCTGATAACCCCCACCCTGCCCGTTAATCAATTAATGAAGCAAGACTGTTTTTTCCTTACTAAGCAACGTACGGACACTAGGTCACTTGAAGGTTGCCCGTTCCTTCCTGCTGCAGGGCCTCCCAAATAAAAATTGCCCAGCCAAATCCAGGCTTTTTTTTTTTAAGATATTCATTCAAAGCTGTAGGGATACACTCGGTCCTTGACAATGCCGGCTTGCATGATGAAAGAGCAAAAGTAGTTTTGAGGCTGCAGAATGCCTTCTCCAGGTTACCATGGAAATAAATGTAGGAAGGGGAGGGGGCTTCACTGATGGCAATTGCTGCTACTCGGTGGAGATGTTCTAAAGCCTGACTGCGTGGGAGTATAGTCCAGGAGAAGAAAATGTGTTTTAATATTACTACTATAATTTTACCTGCACTTCCTTTCATTTGCACCAAATTTCACATAGTTGAAAAGCATGAAACTTCCCTGAGATACTGAGGTGGCGCTGGTTGAAACAAGTACGGTGTAAGATCCCTTCAATGATGAGCTGAAGAAACTTTATTTACATATTGGAATTTACACAGATGGGAATTAATGCTCAACTGCAATTAAACTTCGCTTGACAGAGATGAACCTGTTGCAGAGCTGAGGCTGTAGCAAGGACGACTATTTTCAGGAAGGCTTGATTAGGAGCATCACCTTATCATTAAAACACAGGGTAGCATTTCTCTTACAAATTATTCTCACACATAGTATGAAACAGATCACCTCAATGATCTTCTTGTCCCTTGCAGAACTGAGAAAAGTCCATCAATAAAAGCAGGGTGGACACTGTGACACACTGCTCCACAGTGCTCCTCCATGAGATCCTGACTCACACCACCGCCATCCTCCCCTTCCTTGAGTCTTGTCAGAGTCCCCATGGAAAGTAAACCAAAATAATCCATGGGAGGTGGAAGCCTGGCACCAAAATCCCAGTGAGAACAGCCAATACAATTTCCTCAAACTGATTATATTTTATAAAAATTTAATTAGTATTTTTAGGGTGGATATTAAGAAAAACTCTTTTATTGAAACAGAATGGTTAAACATTAGAACAGGCTGACCAGAGCAGTGGTGGAGTCATTGTCCCTGGAAGTGTTCAAAAAGCGAGCAGACATGGCATTTGGTGACGTGGTTTAGTGGCCATCATAGGATTCAAAGGTTGGACTTGATGATCTTGGAGGTCTTTTCCAACCTCAGAAAGAGGCAAGAGCTGCTCACTACAGTGACATTAACACAATGCTCCAACCAAAGTGCAATATTCACTGTCCAATATTTGCCACAAAGCAAAGCAACTTCCAGAGTCATCAGTTTACCACCGACTATTACCAATGTATTTAAATTTTGCACATCAAAAAATTCTCCAAGCACTGTCTCTGAACACACAGAAAAAGTTTTTTAACAATAGTTAACTAATAGAGAGCTCTACCTTGGCACACTAGCCAGACCTCCTCCCTCCTCAGCCTCTCCATAGAGGGCACCATGAAGCCTGCAACAACACAAAGACCACTTTGATTTGCAAGTACAACAGCTAAAGGTGATCCACTCCAAAATCCACCATATATTTACTTACCATTTCCAATGGGCTTGTTTAGAAAGTTAAGCCAAAAAGAGAGGAAGTAAGCAAGTTGTGGGCCATATAAAAGGACAGAGTAAAGCTTGGGTGGAGATACCGTGAGAACAATTACAAGCCAGCTGGGCACAAGGCTGGAAAAAACCTGTCAGGCTTTGGAGTTTCTGCAGAAAACGCCAGTGCTGGCTGCTCCACAGCTGTTCCAGCCAGCCCCCACAGCATATGCCTTCCCCCTAGAGCTCCCTCATCTCTCCAGTCCCACGTCAGAGAAAAGGAGACACCACCAAGGTCCCAGTACCCCGAGAGAAGTGGCTGATATCTTCTACCCAAGTGGAGCCAGGGAGGAACTGGTGGGAGAAGTAACCTAGGCCAGGTCCCTTTATGACCTTTATGGCCTTTATCCCCTCTCACTTGCAGCAATTTCTGCCCTAATCTGAATTGAAAGGAAAAAAAAAGTAAGAAAATACGGTTTTTGCAACAACATGTCACAGCAGTAAGATGAACTGATACATTACATTTACACATATAGAATCCCAAGAAGACACATTGCTGGTTCAGGAGTGGAGAAACTCCTCCTGGACCTGAGGGAAGGTCCATCTCCCTGTGAAGCAGAGAGCAAACCCATATATCTTCACCTGCTTTCCTCTGCAGCCAAATACAAGTTCAATATTTCTTTACAAGGCCCCAAATCAAAAACCCTAATACAAATAAAACACAAATCTGATTTTATGATATCACAATAAAAATCAGTTTTGCTGATCACGTGTGACCCAGATCACACAGCACAATTCTCCATGCTTTCCCGAGTTCCTACAGGTGGCCTCACCATCATGTCTTTATAACCACCAAGAGCAAAGTTTCACTCACAGCAAAATCTCAATTCATACGCAAAGTCAAGGAAGAACAGAATTAAATCTGCTCAATCTGCTCAATGCAAACTCAGCAAAGCGCTATAAAACACTAGCTGCTACACACAAGCAATGGGGAACGACTGAAAGGGCTTAGAAATCCAAATAGCCAGAAACCAGAGCAGCCCAAAGCCATGGGGCAGCTCTGCAGGGCTCACTTGGCATGGGCTTACATGTTTCTGGCCACATCCCCTCACACCATGCCAGCTTTCCCCTGTGCCCCTCTCCCAGCTCCAGCAGGCACCAACCAGTGCAGGATGAGGCTAGTCTGGAGCAACTCCACTGGAACAATGTCCACTGTTCGGCCGGCAGCTGCCATCCTGATGCTTCTGCCCACTTGTCTCCTTCTCTCTAGGGACCAGTCTATCTGGCTAGTAAATCTTGGAAAAACAGAAAGGAAAAGGAAAAAAAAAAAGTATAGCTCTTTACCCCTTTTATTGACCACTCTGAAATTAACCTGAGGAGCAAGAAGGGACAGAAAACACAGTGTATAAACCTCACTTACTCAGGAAACCAGATTAAAAGCCACACCATTAACTACCAGGGAAGCTCAACAAGACCAGGGAGCAGCTCAGATTGATTATTCTTTTCTTTAAAAGGCAGCTGCCAGGGAGAGACAAAGGTAAACACTGAGGCTGAGCAGAAGGCCATGAAATTGCAGGGAGAGCATATATTGATTATTAAAAGTCAAGAATATATTTATTTCTATATGTATACAAAAATCGCAGATATCCAGGTATGTCTGGAAAGGGCAGCCAGGAGATTTCTTTGAAGCCTCCCTGAACAAACAAAAAAGCATCACTGTTTTAGACTTTCTAACAGCTAAATAGCAACAGACTGACCAGCCAGTATTCCTGTCATTATGTGGCTAAAACCACTGTGCTCCAGGAGAGGAACATACACATCATACCTCATCTCCTAGTAACAAGGCAAGGTACCAGATAGGCAAAGCTGAGGGGAAAAAACATACTTTAGTCTTCTATCGCAAAATAATAAATAGAAAAAAACTGACAAATGATTGGCTATTTATTATGACATGATCCTCCTGTAATCTTGTTGAAGCTTTTTATCAGAACTGTGCACATGCAAAGAAATGAAAACTTAATCTCGTGGTTGGTGGTAGCTTTTAGATGACTGATAACCTCTTATTGGAAGAAGAGACATAGAATTAAAAAAAAAAAAAAACAAAAAGAGGATATTTTTAAGGACAAATTATCATTTCAAATCAAGTACCCAGCAAAACAGGGAACAAGTTGATATCTATTATTTGTTTACCCTATATTTTATTCTCTGACAACTACATTCACCTGCCAATGAAACAAAGGAAAAGTCAGCTTGCCTAACTGCAACACTGATATCTGAAGCAGACACTTGTGTTGCTGTACATTCATACTATCAGTAGTTGCATGCACCAATAATAAATTTAAAAATCCTAAGAAGATGCAACGAATCAGTCAAGCCACAGTGAAGCAAGCAAAAGAGCCTTGTTTTTTTGCATGGAGTAATATCTTTTAAATAACCAACGAAAAGATGTACAATTACTAATCTGTCTGAAAGTTGCACAAGTGCATCACATTACCTGGTCCCCAAATAACACTAAAGGTGAAGTGGTACACCAGCCCACGGAAATGGAGATTTACAGAGGTACCCGTTACATCTGGGGACACTCTGGTTTGCAATACTTATTTCTACAATTTTCTGCTCTGCAGAGCTGACTGGTTAGGAAGACAGAAAACTCAGGGTACTTTTGTGAGCCACATAGGTTTGCCACATATTTCAACCTAGTACAAGTCTCCTGAGAGGAAACTGAAGGGATTTTTTAAAAGATGACTTTTCACAATTCTCCTTAAGTTTTCAACATTTTAAACCCCATCTCTGCTAACACCCAGCATTTCCTTCTCATATAGCAGCAGAAAAATTCCTCGTATGCACTAATAAGGCATATAGGTGCTACCGTACAGACCATGGCTGCTTTAAAATATCAATTAAAAAAAGCTTTATGAAACAGTGTTCATTAATTATTACTCCCCCCCTGCATGTGCAATCACTACAGGGGCACTGCAACTTTAAAGCTTGATCATTCCAATCCACTAGGAGTTACCTTAGAGGCATTAAGACAGCGAGGGGATTTTATCACTGTTCTGTTGCAAGAGAAACTTTTGAAAACCAAATCATTTTTGAGAAAATGGAAGCAGCTCTGCTGTCAGTCACCTCTGCTGCCAAAATATATTCCTTTAAGAACTCAGCATCTTTTCTCTTTTAGGCTTAAACAAACTAAACAGAAATTTTTGTCCTGGTAATACAAATTTCTGAAACTTATTTTAGAAACTCCCCCTTAAGACCTGCAGTAAAAATAAAGAGAGAGGTTTAAATCACTTGCATGGTATAAATGGTGGTAAAAGAAGGTTAAACACCCAAATAACTTCAGCTATTTAAATTGGGTAATTTTTCTCCTAAAACAAACAAAATAAATTCCTCAATAAAGCTAGATGAATGGGTCTTTAGAGATCTTTGATCCAGCCATTTCATACCACATGTTCAATAAGTGTATTAAATTTCGCTGTTATTAATAACTAATAATTAGTAATTAATAATAGGTTATAATTACTACTGTCATCATCAACAACAGACAGGCAGTGCTGACCATTCCTTTAAGCACAAATGCTTCTGAGTTTCAAGCTCGGGCTGCATGTCCCCAGAGTGTTCTGCTCTGGAACCACACCAGGAGAAAACTCAGAACCGAGCCAGCATGAAGTGGGGAATAGGGGGAGCTGGAAGTTCAACTCAATGAAATCTATTAGAAACAAATATGAAAGGTATGAAGTGCCCTTTTCTACTTTCATTTTATTTTCACGGTTGGAAAGTGCTTTGTAAGTAAGTAGAACTTATTTTTATGAGGTCACTGATGGGAGCTATATATTTCTTCCAAAACATTTAGAAAAGAGGAACAAAACTCAAAAGCTGAAACCATAAACTATGACATGCACATTTATTCACAGCTGACTTTGCAATTTCCAATTTGGCTTTTATTGGGACAAAACCTCATGGTCTCATTTCCTTCAGTTTCCAGTGACCTTCATTATTAAAACACAGGGTTTTAAATAGATCATGACTTCACCCAAAAAACAAAGGTAGTCTTTGTGCAAGGGGAACCACAGTTGTGTGCTCTGAATGGTGCATAACACCCACAGCTTTAGCAAGAGCATGAGGCAGGCCAATTCTTTTTAATTTTTTATATGTAATTCTTAATTTTTCATACATGTATATATGCATCCATACATCATACATATACTTGTACACATATACACCTTGACAATCACCCCCTTCAATAACTTCAAACTTAAAAAGATGTACTTTTTTGGTGTTATAGTAATTGTTCATGATTAATTTTATGTGTCATCTCTTTCAGAAAAATAGGAATACAAATCTATTCACAAATAACATCACTGAACAGTTTTCTTCCTAAAATCCCTATCACTGCTGCCATAGCAGACAGTGCACAAGAGCAGCACACTGTGCTCAGGTCCATGACATTCTGAAGTCATCAGCGAGGAGAATGAACCTCTGCAAGTAGCTGAATGCATGTGTATGTACAACGTAGGCAACTTGCCGTCTGCATTTTCAGGGATTTCACAGTTTTTTGGAAGCTCGGGGATATGGAACACCAGGGCTTGCTCTTGGTGAGAGCACTTTGATAGCAGCTTGTTGGACCAGTGGCTGGTTTTAATTTTGTTATTCCTACAAAGGCACCCAAAAATCCCAAAGGAAAGCAGAGCCCATCGAGATAGGCACTGTACAAATACTTACTAAAAACAGGCTTTGTTCACAGTTCAAAAAAAGAATGCTTGAAAATGAAAGAAAATAAAAAACAAAAGGAAAGTGTTGCCAAGGTTTCACAGCAGGAACAGAACTGTAGCAGGGACTCCTGGCCAGTGTCCTAACCGGCTCCTGCAACAGGGCTAACTCCCTTCAGCCCCAGTTAGTGACCTGGTAGTATTGTTTCACACAAAAAGAAGTAAATAGGAGCCTTTGTTTTCCCATTCCACAAAGTAAATAACTGAAGTACATGTATTCTTGGTGCACACGACTCCTCCACACGGGAGAGGTAGGGGAATTCTTGTGGGAATCCCCTACTAAAACACTGTCAGAACATCACTGGCACTACAGAAAGCGAATCTGTACATTAGTCACAGCCCAATGCAAACAGAATGTGCAATTCTGCAGGAAAAAGAAAGTGAAGAAATGTGGATACCAAAATGCTGCTAGCAGCATTTTGGTATCCACAATGAAACACACAGAGACTGACACTGTGCAGAAAAGCTAGTATCATAATAGCATTTAATGCAAGAAATAGTAAAAAGTATTATCCCATATGGATTCAGTTGCACTGAGCAGTAAGTGTATTTGAAAGAAGTCAGGTTTAAATCAGTTCTTCCAAGCAAAACCTCAAGTTTTTCAAAGAATATACTTCCTCTTCACGCCACACTGAAACAGGGTGATCCCACTGCTGCCATACAAGGTTTAATAGATCAAAGATTTTGTCTTCCACAAGTAGAAGAGCCTTGGATTGATTTTCACAAGTCCATTAAAAATTGTTTTTAAAGATACTTGTCAGCACATGGAAAGAGGCAGGTGGGCTCATATAGGGATTTATATCAAAGTAACACTATCCAGAACAGAAAACATATTTCTGTAAGGATCTATAATGTGTTGTCCAAATTAAGGGCCAATTCCCATCCAGATTCCATAACACAGCAGCCTTAGCTGAAGAAAGTAGAAGGTTTCACTGAATTAACATCTATTTTTCATGACGAAAGGTGACAGAACCCTGCAATAGAAACACAGAATCACTAAGGCTGGAAAAGACCTGGAAGATCATCAGGTCCAACCACCAATGCAGCACCATTAAACCACGTCCTCAAGTGCCACATCAAGATTTTTTGAACACTTCCAGGGATGGTGACTCCACCACTGCCCTGGGCAGCCCATCCAGTGCTTCACTTTCAGCGAAGAAACTTTTCACTAATATCCAATCTAAATCTTCCCTGGTGGGGAAGAGGTCATTTCCTGTTGTCCTGTCCCTTGTTCCGTGGGAGCAGATCATGATCCCCCTCTGGCTGCACCCTCCTGTCAGAGAGTTGTGGAGAGAGACAAAGTCTCCCCGAGCCTCCTTGTCTTCAGGCTGAGCCCCCTCCGCTCTCTCAGCCACTCCTGGTCCTCCAGACCCTTCCCCAGCTCTGTTTTCTTTCCTGGACACAATCCAGACCCTCAAGGCCTTTCTTATCATGAGGGGCCCAAAACTGACCCCAGGATTCAAAGCACAGCCTACTCAGTGCCCAGCACAGGGGAAAAATAGGAGAATTCCCCTCTGCGCTTTTTTTGGGTTCAGTGCAGCATCTCCTGCTGGAGCAGGCAGAATGCTACACTGCTTTCCTCTACTTATACATCCAATTGGACCACCAGAGGTCTTCTTTCTCTTACTTAGTTTCCAAATTAATTCAGAAACACCAAAAATGGTGTTAAGACAAATTACTCTGCAGAAATTTGCACAGTAACAAAGAGCCCGTGATTATATCAGCAATTTTCATATGGACTATTGCTCTACTTCTGATTTATGAAAAAAGCTTTAACATTCAAAGCTTTATTCTGCAGCTTTTGCAATTAGCTGCACATATGTATATGTTCATGAAAAACAAAGCAAAAGTCTTTTTGTTTAATTTTCCCTTTCAATTTATCTTTTGCTGTAAAGAAAATGGTTATAATTCACTCAATTGCTCATTTCTCTACCAGGCCCAAGAGGTACAAATGCCCTAGTTTCCTTGCCAGGAACCAGCAGCAACACACTTGCCTGACATGGCAAATCCACGTATCTCACTCCACACCAAGGGAAAAGTTAAAGCTTTATAGATACAAATTAAAAAAAAAACCAACCAAACAACAACAAACCAACAAAATCCTACTAACTTTAGTATTGCATCGATCAAAAATCAGTGCCTGTACAAAGACCTGCAAAATTCAAATCATCTCAAGCCTGTAGAGTCCTCACCTTGGATTTTGGAATGTGTTCATTCATAATTAATCAGGCTTAATAATAATTGTATTATACAAAAGCTGTTTTTAAAACCCCCCCAAAAATCCGAAGCACTTCTTCATGAAGTAACATTTCCATTCACATGAAACAATATATCAATTACAGACATTCAAACTCCTCCCAGCTGAGAACTTGCAGGTTTTTGCTAAAGGACCCAGATAAAAAACTACAAATCAAGATACTCAGTTCTTAGAATTTTGCCAGCTGCTATTTTGGGTGCTGAGCATGGCAATTCGGAGAGAACTGCTCTGTGACCAGAGTCTGTCCTGAGCTGCTTTGGATCCAGAACAAGCTCAGTACCTGCAGAAGGATTTACTTTTGTCCTTTGAGTTTTCAAATAGCCATGAAACTACACCCTGGCTTGAGGAACAAGGTTACAATGCACTTGTCTTGCACTAACTTGCCAATTTTATGGCACCCAGGACTTCTGGTTTGAATGTTGTTCTTTTAAGCACAGCCTCTCACATAGGTTTAAATGTTTGGCACGAGTCAGCCCAAAGAGCTCTTTGTTGTAGCTTGCTGCCAAGAGGTTCGGATTTGGGCTGGTTATCATTTGTTCCCTCTGTACTAATGACATCTTTTAGACAAACATTTGGTAATGGAGTCTTGGCTCAAAAAACCCCACATTTTCTCAAGGAAACATCCTTCCGCATTAATAAATGAATATGAAAAATTAGTATCTCTGTATGAAAAAGGTGGAAAACTACTGTACTGGTTATGAAACGAAGCAAAACTTGGACCTGTTGGACTACAGGAAAAAATGTAGGGCACAAGTGAAGGCAGAAAAGGCAGAACACCACTTTCAAGAAATTCCCAAGTTTCCCATAGTGAGAAAATGTATGTAAATGGAGTCAAACAAACCACCCATGCCCTCAGTTAATGCCAACAGCACTGAAATAGAGCTGCACTGAACCACCCTGTGACCGGTGCCGCACTCCACTCTTCCCTGACCTGTAAAACACGATTTTCCACACAAGTAATTTCAAGTTCATGTTAAGGTAAATATTTTGTTGCACTTGGAACATCACAGTCTTCTGCCTGCCTTCAAGAGCTGTTCAGATCTTTAATCCAAAAGAAAATAATTTTTATGCATCTTTTGCCCCCTTCAGTAGTACACTTTGAGAAGACTCTGGATCTTTTTTTTTCTTGTAGTGAAACAAACTGATTTTAAGATGGACAGTTTTCTGGACACATGTAGTAAACCTTGCACAGTGGACAGAGCCCCAGGATTGCTGGGACTGGTCCTACAAACACACCATGACACAGCTCCTCCAGAGTCCCATAGGCACCCAAGAACTGCATCTGAGGCACCAATAATCTGCTGTCACTTATTAAGTTGAGCTTCAACAAATGTTTAAACACGACTGAGGTTTATCATCAATAAATCTGTCATGCTCACTTAGCTTTGCCTCTAATTAGGGATGCATAAACCTCCATTGTTCAGTTTCAAATCTCTTTTGAACACAGTTTAAAAGCTCAGTTTGTCTCAGTTACTGCTTTAAGGTTTTGGTCTAATTCTGTTATGGGGTTTTGAGACAAAACTGAAATGGAACAAAAGAGTTGACCATGAACATTATAAGAAAAGTTGTGAAAAAGGAGTGAAAGTGAAAAATAAAAGATTTGGGGAACAGATGATCAGGGAAGAGAGAGGGCAGCAAAGAACATGACAAATGCATACCATGGCCTGTAAACTATTTCATCCCAGCTTGGCTTTTGTGCCATCACATGTGGAATTCCTCTGTTTTAATATATGAGAGGTGGGGTAAGTAAAAGGGGAAGAGAGGTGAAGATGTGGGGTTTTTATCTCATGCACAAGATAAACAACAAGCTCCATTTAGGACTGTTCACCTCTCATCTAAAGGGAGGTACCCTGACAGTCTTATCTTGTATCTCACCCAGACAGACTGCATAGGTTTACAAGCACTCCTTCTTCGTTGTATTTCCAAACTGATCCCAGACTGACCCTTTGACTGAGTTAGAAAACCTCTGAATATCTGCATGGGCTAAAGACAACATATATCATCTGAAAAATGTGGAAGTGTATACTAGCAAAAGGTAGCAAAAGTAGGCTTAAATCATGCAACCAAAAATAAAGTATTGCTCATTTGGAATGAACACTACAAATCTGGACCTCAGCTGAGGGAATTGGCAGGCTGACAGACAATGCTGCTACCCATGGATACCTTCCTTCAGCTCCAGCAGCCCTTCATCCCACTCTGAGAGGCGGCTCTCCAGAAGACACAGTTTTCTGCTGCTCTGGGCTGCTCTCGAGGGCTGCCTGCATGTCCATGTGCCCAGGCTTTCCCTCTCCTTTTTTCTTCCACCCATAATCAATTAGAAAGAATCACAGAATCACAGACTGGTTTGAGTTGGAAGGAAGCTTAAAGCCCATCTCATTCCACCCCCTGCCACGGGCAGAGACATCTTCCACTATCCCAGGTTGCTCCGAGCCCTGTCCAACCTGGCCTTGGACACTTCCAGGGATGGGGCAGCCACAGCTGCTCTGGGCATCCTGTGCCAGGGCCTCATTATCTAGTCAAGAATTTCTTCCTAATATCTAATGTAAACCTACTCACTTCCAGTAGAAGAGTAAAGAAGCCTATCACTAGGCCAGGTCAATATTCATGGGCAATTCCAAGCCTTGTCTGTATTCTTCTCAACTTATGGAAGTGCGGGAAGAAAGGAAAAAAAAACCAAAAGGCAGAGAAGTCTTCAGGGTGGGCCATGTCCCAAAAGTTTGTAGCTCCCTAAAATCAGGATTTTTGGACAAGCAATCCAATCCTTCCAACTCTGCAGACTGATCTAAATTCCTGAACAAGGCTCTGCTAATGAAAAGGACCCATCCACAGTTTTCCCAATGCTAGGACAGATTTAAAACAGGGGTGGACTTGTCAACAGGTAAACTGCAATGTCACTGACTGATCATGGATTTTATCAGGGTAACCCTGCTGTTATATCAAGAACGTACATAGATCCACGAGATACACACACCTCTAAGCAGAACAGCTAAGTAGATGGTTCCCAGGCAAGAAGTATTACTCCATGTCTGTTCTGCAGATTTTTTTGGCCATTACTTGCTGCCCACAGATAGAGTAGTAGGTTATCTTACGTTACAATAGATACAGTAAACTAGATTTGTCAGCCGTTTTTGCTTTTTTTAAAATTAATTTTTACTAAAAAATAAATCAAACAAAAATACTAGCATTGAATTTGAGATCTCAGAATTTCCCCCCATAACACTCTGATTTCTTCTGACTTTACTGCTCATCAGAAAAGGTCATTTCAAAGAGCAAAACACAGCACTGAATGCTCAGGATTGTAAGGACATCCCACAGTTTGCAATCTCCCAGCTCTGGCTGCAAAGCCACAGCCAGGCCACACCTTGCGTTCCCCTGGCTGGTGGGTTTGCAGAGACCGCCATGGGTGCTGCCATGTAGGCACCAAGTAAGGCAGAGCCACAGATTAAGGTTTTCCACTTGGAGAAGAAACAGAGTTCATGTGCTAGCTATTTCAACTGCATTATTTCAAAGACAGTATCAATAAAATGTTAGATTAATCTCACAGCTTTTGATTAAAAACATCGGTGAGCCACGTTACCTCCAAAATGGTGGTGTAATTAATCTTACTGCTTAGGCAGAGTACTTTAGGAATAGGTTCAGCAGAGGGTAAAGAAAGAGACATGAACAGAACAAAAAACTAACAAACACAAAAAATTATTTGGCAGGACATGGATTATTTCATATAAAATGATGCCTTTTACTCACAAACCAGACACTGACCCTTGTCACACATCTATAATCTTCCTAAATACCACACAGTTTGAACTGGAACAGCTAAACATGATCCATCTCTAATTCATGCTCTCTGGGTAGGAGTTGCTTCTTAAAATGAACAGCAGTGACAAACTGATACAGGTGTACAAAAGTATTGCTGAGGTAGATCAGGTACAGTCATGGAGCTGTGGAGGTAATCAAAAAAACATCACCCAGAGCCTTTTAAAACATACTATTTTATTGACTTAAGAAATACTGCTACGGTAAAAATTTCTGGCTCATTTTTCTCCACTGTTTCCTATACTCACCACAACACACACAGAAGATCTGTGCTAACATGACCCTACAGGGAGTTCAGCTCCACACAGGACAAAACAGAACCACCATCACTTGGTTTTCTACCATGGACAGGGATGTGTTCAAGAACATTTCGTTTTGACAAAGCTGAGTCCAAACCATTCACATATTCGTAATCACTGTCAATATTGTGGTAAAACCTGTGAAGGGTTTACCCACCAGGGCTCCACCACACGAATGGATATCAAAATCATTCACCTTCTGATGAGTTTAAGAGGGTAAGAACACACACTTCTGAGGGTCTTTGCTCCCACCACTAACCTCTCATTAAACAAGAGTACAGAATCATGGAAGGGCCCTCAAGGTTCATCTCATCCCACACCCTGCCATGGGCAGGGACACCTCCCACTATCCCAGGTTGCTCCAAGCCCCATCCAACCTGTCCTTGAACACTCCCAGGGACAGGGAGTATCATTTGTAGTAACAGCTCACCAGAAGGTGAGGTGACTGTGGTTTTATTTGTTCCACAGTTTTGTTCAAAGCCTTTATAAAAAAGTCATTTATTGGTCATTTATTTTTTTCTTATGAGACATGTGAAAAGCCCAAGCAGAACATATAAATATTCCCAATATACACCCCTCAAATTTTACAAGTACCATATGAAAACATTTTGGAAATCAGATGTTCTGAATTTTTGTCTGAATCAACATAGGAATACGGAATTTTTCATGCAGGATCACTCATGTTTTCATCCTTAAGCATCAAGTGTCATCTGGTGGATTGACACAGAACTGCACCAAGAACCTCACAAAAAATTTTACAAGGGAGGAAAAATAAATGAACTAACCAGAGAGAATATTTACCTACGGCCTCAGAGATGAAAAAAATAGAAGCCCAAACGTCCGCCAGGTGCAGGTATTTACAAGAGGATCAGCCATAAGATTCTTATAACACATCCAGGAATTTGATGGACTTACCTCACTGAAATTCAGGAAATGCAAATTTTTTATGACTTACTGTCTGAAAGCTACTAAAAAGCTTTATGCCTCCAAAAAAGAGATTGAAAAATCTCAGTCAAATATTTATTTAGTTTTTTAATCTAATCTGAGATCCATAAGTAACTACCTGAATCTGGAACTGGAGCTTTAAAGGAAAACAATCACCTTGGGTGAAAAGTCAAGCTGTTTTCCCTCATGACGGGAAAAAAAAAAAAAATTAAAAAGGAATAAAGAATCAGATGCCTTAATCAAGGCCAACAAGGATGCTGCAAACCTTTAAATAGAAAAGCAAATATTTAACCAGAAATCAAACTTCCTATTTCTTTCTGTGCCTTTGAAATACACTTTCTGTGCTCCTCTCTCAACCATCATTAATCCGCTCTGATATCATGATTTTAAAAAACAGACATCTCCTTTCTTATCACTAAAGAGAAGTAAGAGACCGAGCCAAGAAGAAAAAGAGAGATTTCAAGAAAACTCCTACTATTGAAGCTCCTGGAGACAAATAAGAATAAAATTTTAAAAACCAAATCAAACAAGAGGGGGGGAAAAAAAAAAAAAAGAGCCTTTGCCAGGATCACCACAAAAAGATTATTTTCTATCAGTTTTAATGCTTCAATTTGAACAGTAATCCCCCCTCCAATGAATGTGTTACTTTAAAGACATTGATTTTGAAATACATTTAGCAATCTTGATAAGCAAACAATGGGGCACATACCTCCAGGAAACACTCCAGTTTATAGGAATAGGACAAGTGTTGATCAACTTACAAAGCAGAAAAATCAGCAGCATCTTCCTGGCCTTTCAAACAATTTCATTGTGTATTGTGGAAGGTCATGGCTGCTGATGGCACTAAAGCAAGTTTTAATTGTGTGAAATCACGGTAAAAGCCAATTGCCAGAGAGGGCAGCCCAGCCTCCACAGCATGGCTCTGTTTGTCAAGGTCCTAGAATGATTTGGGCTCGATGGGATTTTAAAGATTGTCTCATTTCAACAAGATGCTGCTGCCAGGGGCAGGGACATCTTCCACTATTCCAGGTTGCTCCAAGCCCCGTCCAATGTGGCCTTGGACACTTCCAGGGATGGGGCAGCCCCAGCTTCTCTGGGCAACCTGTGCCAGGGCCTCAACACTCTCATAGCCAAGAATTTCTTCCCAAAATCTAATCTAACTCTGCCCTCTGGCAGTGGGAAGCCATTCCCCCTTGTCCTGTCACTCCAGGCCCTTGTCCAAAGTCCCACTCTAAATCTCTTAGAGACTCTTCAGGCACTGGAAGGGGCTCTAAGGTCTCCTGAGAATCTTCTCTTCCCCAGGTTGAACACCCCCAGCTCTCACAGCCTGGCTCCAGCCCTAGCTATCACAATCATAGGACTGCATGCTTTTAACATCTCTTGTTTATTTCCTATGCTGTATTCACGTGCATAGAGGAATTTAAGCTGGGCCCCAATTAAGCCAATCTACTGGCTGGAGTGGTTGGAATTCCTTTGCACTGCCCTGCAGGTGCTCTCCTGCTGACCTGTGATCCCTCTCCAGGCTCTGGGCATCTCTTGCTGTCACCGCCATCAAACCAGAAGGAGTGGGATGGATTGCGGTTCTCCTACTTTAGTTTTTTTGGTCTAGTGGTTGAGTTCTGTGTTAGACTGGGTTGTTCTGTGTTATGAAGTCAGACTCCATCAACTTCATCATTATCCAAAGTCAATTTGATGAGTAAAGGACACCTTACAGACATGGAATTAATCTGCTGACACTTCTTTCCCGTGCGGGATAAAGAGAAGAGTGGCCAAGGCTCAGTTTGAGCCTTGAGGCATGGCCCCACCAAACTGGCTGTCAAAGTCCACTGTGCAGGTTTTCCAGGGGCTGACAAAGGATGTGTCACCATCCCCACTTTAGTACTAGCCAGAGAGCTCCTTTGAAGCTATCTCTCAACTCACTTCATGCTACCGTGTTTTGGTTTGTAGCTCAGCACAGTCTCGGAGCATGTGAACTGTTCTCTCTTAAGAGGAGAGGCATTCAGTGAGTGCGTCAGGCACACAACAGCAGCTGACAGACATGTGGTCTTTCAGGGCCTACCATGAGCTGACCTAATGTAAAAGCCCTTCAGACTCACATCCAGGGCAGATGGTGGTCCTCAGCACCACCTTCCTTCCACAGATCCAATTCTATAGGCTGCAGTAGCTACTGATGTAGACATAGCAAACACAAGCTATTTTTCCTTTCTTTGATATTTTTAACCTCAAACGTTTTACATAAGCAAAATCTACCACTAAATATTAAAAACTAAGAATACATTCTAAGTGGAACAATGTCAACTATAACTGCTTCCCACTCCTGAACCAGAAACAGAAATACTTCAAGAATTGTTTATACTCCTCTCTTACAAGCCAAATCCAGTCTTCCCCCAAACTTGACACAAGAGAGAAGGCAACCGCAAAGTCCAGTCTATCCAGGAGAAGGCGAGAGCAGACTTCTCAGCAGGAATCTCTAACAGGCAGCACCCACTGAGAAAAGGTTTGTAAGAGACTGCTTATCTCTACATCCCAAGTCACAGTTGCCACTAATAAATGCCGATGCTACAGATGGAGAGCAGATCCATCTGGCTGCAAGGGAGACCGTGTGTCTATGCACTCTGGATCAAGCTGAAACCTTAAAGGTTATCCAAAACACCACCAGTTCTTCATGCAAAGAGTGTCTTGCTGGTAACACACTAACCTAGATCCAGCCCAAGCTTTTGGGCAGCCTTAAAGCTGAACCAAGTCCAGCAGGGTTTTCCAGACAGCTCAAATAACCTAATCCTCTTTTTTACAGACTCCAAATAAAGTCCTCAACTGACCAAGATGAAGTATGGAAGAGACAAAAAGCTTTAGGAGATCAGAGGAAACAAAGCCAATCCTCTTCTTGACTTTCTCCATTGCTGTCAGTCGTCAAACTGAGCTGACAAAGACCAAAAAGCATTATCTCAAAGCTCAATTCATAGGTAGCTGATTCAGTCAAAGTGTAAGAACTGTATACTAACATCTAAAAGTTCAGTTGTTTCAACTATACAGTGTAAGTCAGTATTTGAAACAGGACAAGTTTCTGATTCTCCTCATTAGAAACCATCAAGCAACCAAGTGCAAAACATGGTCTGCCTAACTGCAGAGAAAACCAGAACACTAGAGCAGCACCTTACCTCTCAGTAACTTCCTAGTTCCATGCCCAGTTGTTCTGGGTGACATCTAAAAATACTCTAGGTAACTAAAGAGGTTAATACAGTTATTAAAAAAAAAAAAAAAAAAATCAGTATACTGCAATATACCATGCATTTACCCCTGGTGCTCCAAGGTAAAGATATGGTCTTGCTATTAGTCCTAGCAGAATAAAAACCTCCAAACTCTGCATATATAATAAGAGGACCCCTCCTCCACAAACTGCAGGGCAGCAACAGTGCCAAAATTAAGTTGTGTTACGGCTCAAGGCACCAGAATGTCTTACCACAGTGCCAAGTAAAGCCACTTCACTGAGGAGTCCTCATGCCCCATTAGGGATTGCAAACCCTGTGTTTAGGAGCACGGAAAGAAGCTGAGAGATTTACGAGAATTAGCAGGGCCGTATCTTGATTTTCCTACAACACCCACTTTTTCCAGTGAAGCAGATCCGTGGTCTCCTGAGGACTCAATCAAATGCCACTTTATTCAATACAAAAAGATGTAACTCCACCACAACACCAGCTTCTAGCTAAAGGAATCTTTTCCTGACATACATCTTACAGATTCCTTAAACACACATCTTTCTAGTTTTGCCTTTAGTGTTGGTGCCAAGACTGCTGGCTGCCAGCACAGTAGCAACTCAAGTTTGCAATGGGGGAGGGGGGGAGGGGAGCATTCCTGACAATATTAGCAATTAGGAGTTTCTTGTAACACCAGCAGAGCACTGGTGAACAGTTCAGAAATGCAGAAAATTATTTTCGTCTCTCAGGCTTGATCAGCCATTATAAGATGCCAAGGCAGCCTCTGTTACCACTGTGACTGCCTGCAGGACCCCCAGAACTGCTGCAGAACCAACAGTTTAGATGATTCCCCAATGAATAAGACCATTTCAAAGCTCCTTTCTTTGGCAGAACCCAAATTCCCCCACTTTTCAGCATCCTGGTTTTCCCCCGCCCTCATGTAACCACCTGAGCCACTGATCACAAAACATCTTATATTTACCTCAAGAATGGCAGATACCTTTGACTGCTGCAACTTTTCCTAATCTCCCAAATTGAAAGAAATCTAGTCTTTCCAGATGGACCCATGTACTTCACAAGCTGAAGCACAAAAAGAAATTCTTCAATCAATTTCCACTGTAACAAACGCATCCCCATCTGACAAAGAGGAAAATGAAGGGGAAAAAAATGAAGTTTTGTCCCTATTTTTATTTTCCCATTGGAACAGAGGAGTGTAACAAGCAGTAAACATTTTTTCTTCCTGTCATTTCCTGCTCTTAGGGAACAAACTCTTTCATGCCATATAAACATTAAAACTCCTATCAAGCCCAAAATTAGAGAGTGGAAAAGAGAATAGAAAAACTATTTAGAATAGCCTGGGCTTTTTCCCTAATGATATAGACATGTTGTGGACAATCCTCAACTGTTAAGCACTCCAAATCTTAAAGGCAGATTACTTTACAATCTGTATCCTCAAACACTTTTAAAGATAATCTAAGGAGATTACCCAGCATTTGAATATGGAGAACACTCATGACATGACTTGTAGGGAACTCTATGTTTGGTTCAGATCTCTGAGCATACTTGGGACCTAAATACAGGGAAAATAAATACCCATTTTCTTACAAAGCTGGATCTAACTGCAAGGGAATATACTGAACCCCCATGAACCCGGAAGAATATTTTTTTCCCGTAACAAGACACTGGTCAGTATTTTTTCTCTGCTGTACTGGGTCTGCTTAGTATTGCAGGCTGACTATAGCACTAAAAGCTCGAGTATCAGTGCTTGTTTCTGAAGTGTCATCCCAAAAAAACCAGCTGTCCTGGTTCCAGCCAGGACAGGGTTAATTTTTGCTGTAGAACCCAGAGGTTATTCCATACCACTTCACATCATTTTCCAGGATGCGGAAAGGGGTCCCTTCCAGGTGGCACAGTGCGGTGTGGTCAGGTATTGTCGGGGATCCTGCGTGGTGATGAGCACTCACGTGTGAATAGTTGGCCTCTTTCCTGTTCATTCCATATTACTATTTTTGCCTTTAATGTTAATTTTCTTACCTCATTGCTGTTTTCAGCAAATTGATCTTATCTCAAATCATGATCTTCATCTGTTGTGCCTCCAATTCTCCTATCCAACTGCCATGGTGGAAAGAGTGAGTGGAGCATGGTTTGGAGAGTCTTAGTGGAAACACTAAATTGGGGAGTACCATTCCCAAACTATGACACCATGAAACCAAGCAGAACTGTACAAAGAGCAGAAAACATGTCACTGTTTATAATAATCCTGGCTACATGATATAAAACTATGGTGTGCTCACATTTATAAACACTGCAAGCCCACTTTTAATAGTGGGTTAGCCCACCTGAACTCTGAAGATAATGCTCCTTTTCTAGTGGAAAATCCATCCAAGGATCCAATAATGTATAATGCAAACTAAAGCTGAGCTCATATTGCCAAGGATCTACTGTTTGCCTCCACTGGGATGAAGCTATTCCAGCATGTATACAACACATGATGCTATTTTTGAAGGTCTTCTTAAAAACCAAACACACCCAAAAAACCCCAAACAAACAAAATAAGCAACCAAACCAAACCAAATAAACAAACAAACAAAAAATCAAACAAAACCAACCACAACATCCCTCCCCCCCAAAGAAACCCACAAAACCCCCCAGCACAAACAAGAAAAACACCCCCAAACCAGTACTTGTAACAAAGATTTTTTGTATCTCCCAGCCAGAAGATCCTTAGCCATGCTGGCCAGACCTCAGCTGAGTTTACATGGACAGCCCCAAAAAGGCAGGTGCTGACTATCTGCAAGCTAGAAGAAAGCTTAAAGAGTGCTCCAAATTTGGAGACTAGCACAGGGAAACTAATCAAATCTACACGCAAATAGCTCTTTTTACATGGTCAGAATGACAGAAGTGGAGGGAAGGAAGAAACTGAAGGTGTTTGCATGAACTTTCTGGAATAGTTAGTGCGCTGGGAATGTATTCAGAAGCAGGTCTGCTTAATGGGGTGTGGATCTGTCAGCTTAGACCTAACATTTAGAAGACAATTGTCAACACTGAAAAACAGACTGGAAGGAAGGAAGTCATACTCCGGATTTCTCTCAAAAATCAATTAGTTTTAAAAAAAAAAATCCCAAACCTACAAGACAAAACCCAAGCCAAAAACCACGTTAGATTTAAGATCAGTAATCAACAAAAACTGAAAATGCATTTAATTCAGTTTTAGCCCTTGTATTCAGGCTACACAGAGAACAGATGTAATGGGTGGGACTGACAGAGAGCAGCTACGCTGACCTATCTAGGTCAACTCCAAGTAAGAGACCAGAGATGTCAATATCTTTACTGAATATGCTACATATTTCAGCCAGACAACGGAACAAAACACTGTCACTATCTAGCCTCTACAAACATTTCTAAGCTATCTGTAAACTGCTGTAGAAATCCACAGCTGAGCTACACTTCAAATCCTGCATAAATCAGCCTTTATCATGACTGCCATTAAATAAACGTAAAAATAACAATGTAGAAAAAATGCAGACTTTCAGTTTTTGTGGGTTTTTTGTTTAAATAAACTAGCTCAAATCCTGCAATTGTGACATCCAGCTCTCAAAAATGCATTTAATGTATTTCAAAAGGAAGGGGGAAAAAAATTGGACACTACAGTTGAATCAATACCAACAAGCTGAAATGAAGACTCTACACCACATCTTGAATAGGCCATCTGCGTGCAGGGAGTGGGGACAAATTCAGCTGAAGAGTCAGCTAAAGATTCCGCAACACATTTTCATCACTGAAAACCAAACCCACTACAAGTCAGAGCCAAAACAAGGAGGCGTAACAATCTACATCCAGTTTCTGCATATTCATAGAATTATAGAATCACAGATGGTTTGCACTGGAAGGGACCTTAAAGACCACCACATTCTGACCCCCTTGCCATGGGCAAGGACACTTTCCACTAGACCAGGTTGCTAACATAGAAAAGACAGACCTATTTGAAAAAAGCAGTCCTTATGAAGAAAAATCTTGTTAATTACATTTCTTTTATTCTGGACATTAATTACACATTTATTCAATAGACACATTTCCACAAGTCTATTACCCAGCCGTAACACCACCTAAAAATACATATAATTAAGAAGCATCATTTTAAGCAGAACTCTGATTACAAATCCAACAGTAACTTGAACATTACCACCATATTTCCAGTTCAAGCTCCCTTTTGGATAAGCATTTTTCCAACAGATTACCTTTCTCTGGGAATCTCTGGGCATGCAATCTGGCTGATCAGCTCTAGTACTGTACTGGTTACCCATTGACATTAGAAGACATCCAAGAAGCAATACCCAGACAAAGCACTGCCTACTCTGTTCAGACAAGGCTTTGTCCTGCTCCAGCCTGTGTTAATCCCTGGAAGTGTGACCTCCCTCCAATATATCTATCTGGCAGCAAAATCATCAGGGGGAAAACTGTAAAATTTCATTGGGCCATGTCTGTTAACACCAAAGTTGCTGAAAAGCATACTCTGCTTCTAAGTGAAATAAATGGCAGTCATCATCACTACACCAGACTGAAAAATAAGGATTTGGATTTGAAGGTCTGCCACAAGCCTTCTCAGCAAGGGCACACTATTGCAACCCCCAGCATCAACTTAAAAAATCCTTAAACCACCATCTGATTTTCAAGTCTTAAAAAAATAAACAAACAAAACCAAAATGGAAGTTACAGAACCACATTTGGACTACTCTCCCTTTTATAACTGTGCTCTATTTGAAAACTCCTACCAACATTTTAAAAAGAAAAAATAATTTTATTTCATAAAAAAGTCTTTAAAGGCCTTTACTGCAAATGATGATTCTGCAATATTTTTAGAAACTAAGGCACGTGTCATTTAAACATCTTTAATGCATTTCAAAAGATAGATCAATATATTGATTTACTAATCAAATCGATATTAAATGAAGTCTCATTTTCCCCACTACCTGGTGAAATAAAAAATCAGCTTTTAGTACCAAGACCCTCCTCAGTAGGTGTTTGAAGGACTCCCTGTGGGATGCACGGTTCTAAGGAATGACAACAATGATGGATTTTGTTATCATATCATCACACCCAGAATTCTTCAAGCTACACCAAGAGATTACATGCTCAAAAGTCTCATTTAATATGTAAGATCGCTTCTTCCATCACAAGGTAGAGGATCATAAATTCAGTGGGGGGTGGGGATTAAATTAAATAAAATAAAAAATCAGGGAAACAGCAGCACAATTACAGAGTTATCCTAACTCCACCAACACAATCCATCTAAACCTCAATGTTTTGGATGTAAAACCAGAAGATTTAGAGGGCTAAAAGCAATGCACAAAAATGTGCATTTTTGCAATCTGGTCTCCAGAAGGATCTGAAGATCAAGGCTAAGTTCAGCTCAAACTGCAGTAACTTAGGGTTTATTTTTTTTTTAGTCAGCCAAGCAGATGTCACAGCACAAACATCTTGGAAAAAGATGTCATCAGGAATATCGTGGAGCTTCCACAGAACAGGAATATGTCAGAAGGAAGAGACCAAGAACAGTGAGAAATTTTAAAAAAGAAAAAAAGTGGTAGGTTGATGCTGAGCCACATCAGTAGTACTTGAGAGTTCCTCAGGCACTGTGAAGTGGGACAAACGGGTGACCAGGACTCAACAGGAGTTTGATGTTTATCCAATAAAGCTGATGGAATAGATCAGGAGACAGGATAATCTAATGTGTTTGGCAGATTTGGAATATACTCTTAGCAGCCAATACCTTTGTGGTTGGGAGACCCAAGCAATGTAGGTGCAAAAGCAGATGTAGGGGAATCAAACAGCCAAATCTAAAAACTGTGCTCTCAAGGTTTAAGATTTTTAAGAGCATTTCACCAAGCCTCTCCCAGATTACAGGCACCACCTATGACTCCTGGGATTCTGACCCTCCATCAAAGAGAGAGGAAACCATCACCCTGTTGAGGCTCTGTTGTCATCAAAAAATCATTCGTCAAGATCCTGCCCAATTCTCCATGGTGACACCTAATCCAACAAAGAGGGAGGAGAGAAAAGGGAGCAACAAAACAGTGCACACTGTGCAGTTGGAGGCAACTCACCTGCAAGATCCTTACAGCTTTGGATGAATCAGCTCAAACCCAAAATGCAACACTTCTCAAAGAGGAGTGAGGTAGAACATCCACCCTCAGGTATATTGTCATGTTACAACATTTTAACACTTCAAACATACAAGTAAAACAGTGGCATAACTCTGTATACAGTTTCTGAACAACTAGAAATTCTGTTATCAGCCGTAAGAAAATTTACGTTTCCATGGAGGCCATGAATTCTGTGAGTTGATGAACCCTCCAGCTCTAAGACACAATCCAATTTTTAAACAATTGGGTGTAGGGGGAAGAAAAGAAATAGTAAAACCACCTCTTGCTGCCAGCTATTCCATAACCATTTGCTACAAAGGTTTTCAGTCTGTGGCCAGAACCCCAAAGCAGATGGACAAGTAACACAGCATCTCTCCTACCCTCAAAATTTGCTTCGGCAGTTTCTTTGTCCTAAGAAGAGGATTAGCAGTTTTTAAAATAACTTTTGGGACTTGCATGGTCTGGGAAATACCAAAAAAATCAGACTATCCTTTCAAGGGAATAAGAAAAGCATCTGTTATGTATTCCAAGTGAAGCAACTTTTTTGACGGCACAACCATCAAGATTAAGCAGCCGTAAGTCCAACCAAAGACCCAGTTCCAACAACTCCCCACATTATGGGTGAGTCAGGATTATTTAAAATTATTATTTTTATTTTACTATTTTGAGGAAATCTTACTCTCTCCTAGCTGTGCACACTTGCACTTCCACCAGTAAATTAAGAATGGCAAAGCAGGGCATGTATTTGCATGGGATGAAAAAAATTTTAAGAAATGCATTTCTGAACTGTGCAATAATTAGAGGGGGACTTCTCCTCCCAACTTTGATATCTGGCTCTGCATTTCTACAGCCAAGAAACAGGCTGTAAGAATTTCAATAGCAATTAGTAAAAGAGATCCAGGAGAGCTCAGCAGGCAGCACTGTTTGTTCCTCCATGGTAAACTTCACTCCGCATGAATGACTTCCACAGCCAGGGAGAATGATTCATAGAGGTGGAACACCTGGCTCCAATAGGAAATTGGAGCGGCTGAGATTTTCCTCCAGGCAAAATTCATCTGCCCCCAGTCAGGGGCTTTGCAGATATTCAAAAAACAAGGAAAAAACAGGAAAAATATTAAATAGAAAAACCATAAATGTTACTTCAATACAAACCCCTAAGAGTTCCAAGATGCAGCTGTACACTACTACAGCCTGGGGGCCGGACCTTAATCACTGTCAGTTTTTGTTGAGCCACAGCTCCAGTACAACCATGTCAATCAACAGCACAGTTTTGCCTGTGGGGGTACAATCCTTGTTTCCATCCCAATGTAAGAGGGAATACAATGCCCAGGTTGCACTGGGTTATGTGTTCTGCTATCCTACATGGGTGCACACCCCCCTGCTCTCCTGGCAGCTCACCAGCAGCAGCATGGAGCTGCAGTGGTTGACCCAAGGGCCAGACCACTACCAAATCCGTGGGGCTCCAAACACATCTCCAAAGGTGTGGCCAAGGTGGGCTTGTGTGAGGAAGCTCCATCCTCCACTGAGAGCCTTCCTGAGGAACCTTGCATATTTCTCCCCCAAAGGCTGTGAGAACTAAGTATGCTATCATCCCCTGTCTTTCCCAGAAACACTGCAGCCAGCACAGGGCATGATGCTGGATTCTAACAGCAAAATCTAGGAATAAAACCAAACCCACAGGAAGCTGAGATCTAGCAGTATTTTCATTCACTGGTCTGCAGAGATCACTCCTTCCTTTACCGTATTTATTCAGCTCTCTGTTAGTGTTACCCTGGAGAACTTTTCCCTTACTTCTGCAGTGCCCACAGGTTAATCTCTCAGAGCATTTTGTACAGGTTTCCTCTTTTACAAATTTCAGATTACTTACTAATTTTTACTTTAAAACCCTCTTTCTTCAAAATCTCTTCCTACGCCCCTATCAGGTTTTTTGCACTGTACTCACTTCTTCCTTCTTTTCTATCTCAGTCTTCTATTCTACTACTTCATTTCCTTCAGTTTTTACACAAACATTTGTATTTAGTATTTTAAAGCTGTGGGTGAAATTCTAATCACAAGCCCCCATCAGACACATAGGGCCAGTGGCAGAAAACACAGTATCTCTGTAGATCTCATTCTGGAAGTAACGACCAAATTACACTTAGCAGGTGATTCATATCAAACATGGCAAACCCATGTTTGGAGGCTTCTTTGGTCTTCCTTTCACTGGTTCTTTGCCCCAGTGTTTGGTACATTAACTTTCACCCTGTTCCAACCTCAAGGCCCAAAATGATTGCTGAAGTAGCAAGAATCCCATGAATGTAAATATTTGCTCAGGGTTAAGTTACCCAGAGAGAATTTCTGCTCAGAGCCTGAAAGCCCAAAAAGAAAGAATAAAAAGAGGCCAAGAGTTTAAGAAAACTAGAGCCCAGTGTTAAATTCCTTCATTATAGTCAGACACCTGCCTATTTTTCAGAAGTATAAAATAAAGAGGAGAAACCTCTGACATCCAAGTGATAGTTAGATGTCTTCCAAAAAATACTAGGACTACTGGGTTCTTCAGACTTTTAGAAATTAGATTCTTTAATATCAAGGCTGGTATCCTCCAAAAATCTCCATCCAGATTGCCATGATGTCATGTACAGATGTGTATGCTGCTTGCATACACTGTATCCAAATACTCCATCCCAAGGATAGAGGTTGGGCTTCCGATAACAGGCTGACATCTAACCTTTGTCATCTTTGGACCCTGTGTTAGCATTTTAGCCATTCACATTAATTAGCCAGCTCAATGAGTACCCGAAATTAACTGTAAAGGTAGCTACACTTAAAGCAGTGGTTCTGTATACTTCAGCAGAGATTATTCAAAATGCTTGAGGAGAGAAAAATGGCAAATACAATGTGTGATTTATTCATTCAATAGTCCATCATAAAAACGCTCTCTCCTTGAATATTCATTAAACACAAGAATTTCTAAGAACCAGAATCAAATTAGATGAATAAAGAAGAAATTAAGAACTAGAACAATCTTTCAAAAGGGGACATTTCAGGATTTTAAAAGGCAGTTCCAGTAAAGTAATTGCTCATGGCCATGCTGAAATGCATGAGGACCTACAACGTTTCACAGCTCCTTACCTCTCACAGCAATGGCCAGTGGTCTGCTCTGTCCCTGTCAATACTGTGAAGGTTCTGTCATCCCAGAAGATGCATTTATCCTATGACTAACAACAGATTTGAAGACCATTAATTCTACATGACTCTATTCACTGCTCAATGACTGCTTCTGACCCAACCTCAGGAGTGTCCTCTGAACAGCTATCAATACTTCAAACACATTTAAATGTACTCTAGAGGCCTACAAAATTTAAAAATTTAGAAATGGTTATTCTTGCCTTTAGTAACTCTGAGGTCTCTAGAAAGTCACCAGCATTTAAGACAAAAAAGTTGGTAACACTTCACATATTTCTTCAAGACACAAAACATCCTTCTCAGGCTATTGGTGCCCAACACGAGTACAGAGAAGGACCAACAACGGTTGTTCTGACCAGCCTCTTGGGGATGCTGCGTGACAGCAAAGCCAGATTCATTAGCCCCACCACTAACATACATTACATCATTCAGGCAGTACCAAGTGTCTTAACAAAGGAGAAAAATCCCTTATTAGCACTCCTGCAACTTTTTTATGCTGATGGTTAACTGTGAAAGAGCCGTTGGTTTTTAGAGTTCATAACCACAAAATTAATCATACTAAGAGGGAGAGAAGAAAGACTGAGGGACAAAAAAGTCCTGCCCATATCTGAAAGGTTATTCAAACATCCTGGCTTCAAGGTAGGAATTTCATCCCTCTGTTAACAGAGGGACTATAGATGAGGAGTGGATGAACTACTTTGCTGAGCCTCTCAAGGATCCTGCAGGGAGTCCTGCATGAGATAACTGAGATTATGCTACGTCAACAACCTCCTCTTCTCAGCCTTCCACCTCAGTTCTTCACCTAGCCCTCTCACAGCAGTTAAATCACTGGCTTTCTGTCCCACGCAAGGGTCTTAACCGTGGGCAAAAACTAAGAAAAGTCCAAACCAGAACATAAGGAAGCAGGTAATACCAATAAACTCTTTCACAGAAAGACAAAAATAGCAACAAAAGTCAGTAAAACCAGAAGAAAAGGCAGGGAGCACAGCATTTTGTGAGGTAGTAGTCAGGGACCACAGAGGCAATGTGTTTTCAATAATGCCACTTAAACTCAACGAGTTAACCCTGAGAAGTCAGGCCACAACTGCAGACCCGGGTATTTCTCATAGACGGGCATGGTGACTACGGCCAGAAAAAGCAAAAGCCGCACCACGGAGGGAGCGGAGATGAGCATGAGGCTATCACTCCAATTAGCATCACAGGCAGAGACACCACACACCAGCATATCCTCTCTACACAGGCTGGCACAGCACTCGCCCGGTACCCAGGTAAAGAAAACACTCAGTATTGTAGTCTCAGGAGCTCCTAACAACAGGTAGCACAAATAACAGGATAAAATGAACAGTCACAAACTGTGGAATAAAACCCAAAGGCCCATAAAGTTTTAAGATATTGCAAAGTGTAAAACGCAAATCTAGTTATACTAACCCTCACTTTTAGGAGCTGGCTGGGAATGAGAGGGGGGAGAGTAGAGGGAGGGGAAAAAAAAATTCCTCTGGAAGCACTTTCCAGTGTACCTCACTATTGTTCCACCAACAAAGGCGTCTCAGATTTCACCACCCATAACCTCCAAACCACCCAGAGTTCCGTGCTGTGACTTGACTGCCTCCCAAATGCTCCAGAGAATGCAACACTGAGCTGCAGACATCTATTTTCAATTTCACATGGATTTTCACCATGGAGGTCTGGGGTCCTGTGCTTGGGGGTGCCAGGCTCACTTCTCAGTGGGGAGTCCAAAAGGGTTGGCAGAGGACAAAAAAAAATGAGAGCCCTGAGAGCTGGTGATGGGCATGCAGCATGGCTCAAGAGTTGTCACATCATGGAGAGGAGTCCAATGATACTTCCTCCTATTTTCCCTCTCTCTCATTCATGCCCAAGTCTATCTTAGCTCAGGCTATCTAGTATACTCTGTTTCCACATTTGAGAAATATATGAAGTCGCATTATTTTTTACTTAAAAGGAACTTTCAACTAGTTCAGAGAATTTGGAACAAGAGACATATTTTCAAGAGAGTATCAATAGTCATCATTATGTACGAATCACAAGTCATAGTCTCTTGAGTGAAGCATCAAATTTCACATTAAAATTTGATAATGCCAACACAAATGGATACCACAGTAGTTACTACTGCTTTTAATCTGCCACTGTTCACTCTACTCAAACAAGTTAACATCAACATAATCAATGGCTCAAAAGTCTAGCACAATATCTGTATCCAGGGAGCTAGAAATATTCATTACTTAGGTTTTAACAGTCACCTCTTTTAGTTTCAAATTGAGTTTTTGGTAAATGAAAAATTTAAATTTAAAAATTAAAATGTAAATTTTAACAAAACAGCTTGAAGAAGAAAATTAATCTTACTCAAAAGCATTTCACAAGTTCATATCTTTAGTGGAAATTGGTGCACAGTCAGAGGAATCAAAGCATTAATCACATCATTGCTGCATGTACACTCCCTGCCCTTTCAATTCTCACACAGACCACTGGGTCACACTCACTGACCAAAGAAGGACCATTATTGATCCCCAATAATCTTATCAAGATCCCTACAAAAAAAAAGGTCCAGACAATCTGGAAAAATCCCCATGCATCCATAAATACTGAACTCGGTCAGCAGGTACAGACAAGCTTCAGTTAGGAACATTCAATGTTCTTTGAGCTTACAGACACATGGGAAGACAAAGCTGTTCCCAAAACCTCCTGCAGAAGTTAGCTGTTCATTTTTCACTGAAAACCAGTAGGAAATTGATGGACTTTAGGTCGTACTTCAGAGGGCAGCACTGCCCACGTCACTCCATCCCACATAGCTTGTTTGAGAACAAAGCTTTCTCAAAACCAAACACATTGAACCTGATCAGGGAGCTCAGAGTATAAAACCATCGGAATACTTCGGAAAACCCAGCCACAAAAACTGCCTTGAAAACACTGCAGTGCAAACAATGCACTGATGAAAAACCATCACCTGGGATTCTGGCTTCCCAAGTCTGTCCCTCCTGGTGTCACAAGGTTTCAACATCCCATTTCCACCACTACGGACCTAAGACAGTCTTCCTCATTCTGGATCGCACTAGAGAAGCTCATCCTACACAAAAAGCCATGAGGACCATCACCACTATGATTCTACTATTTTTATTGTTTTGAATATAATATTCTCTCTTGCACCTCTGAGACACTCCAAGACAAACACACTCTGCAGTCCTGACCTCATCCTACATTATCACCTCAGCCAATGTTGGGAGTTGGGGAGACGCTCACAAGAACTGTGTTGGTCAGTATTTCTGCGGCACTAGTACACTACACCGGATTTCCTTAAGGAAAGGGCAGCCTAGTATCAACCTCATCTTTCTTCCCTGACTCTGCGGAAGATGCCTGACAGGCCTTAGATCTGCACACTTGGCAAGAGGCAAAGGTCCTCTGGAAAGAGAAAGTCCCATCTTCACTTTCAGCAAGAGTTTGAGATATACATTTAAATGCAAGAAGCTGTACCAAGTGAGACCGAACAACAGCGATTCCAGCTCCATTCAAGAATGATTCCAGCCAGGACTACGCAAGCACGGCACATCAGATCAGAGCCACAAGAGAAGCAAACTCTACAGATTTCCCTTATATCACCACACTCTGAGTGCCCTGACTCTGAAAACAGGAACGAAGCTCATCGAAGAGCATAAACCACACTCAAGAAAATCACAAACGTACACATACAGTGGGTTATGTATTCCATCGATCTACAAGCAACAAACATGAGAATCCTGGCTCCTTCACTAACAGAGCAGAAGGCTGCTAACATAGGCAGTTCAGCTACTGCAGGCTCCAACCCATGTGGGAGGACCAGCCTGTAAAAATTAATGTACTGAAGATTGGTACCCAAGGAGTTCAGGAGGTGCCAGAAGTCAGATTGCCTGAATATCTCTGAATCCAGGGCAGATGGGGAACTTCAGCAGCTCTGCAATTTACCATAATCTTTCCTAGGCTGATCCAGCCTTACCTACCCAAGAAGCAGGGCAGAAAACTTCCACTTTTAAAAATAAGAATTTACTTCTTCAAAAGAAGGAGTTCCTTCAAACTCAATCTCATTTTTATCATTTTTCTCTGGCTTTATTACGGTAAGAACACATACAATATAAAGAACTGGGTCACAAGTGAGCTAAATCAGGAACAACTCAGCTTGCTTATTTCAGGGGATATTATAAACACAGCTCTGCTAGTCAGAGTATGAACTCTAAAACATCCTCCTAGCATTGTGAAACCAGCCTTCTATGAAAAATAAACTTCTTCTAAAGAATGCAAGAACACTTTTACCAATGTATTGGTCGCCATACATAACCCCTTTCCATTCTGCACACTTCTCAACAAAACCAATTCTGGTCATTAACAATCGCCAATAGTCTCTCACGCTCCTTGGTGCCGCTGCGTATCAGGCACTGCAGGATTCTTTTATGTTGCAGAGCTATTTTCCTTTGTGTTAAAATTCCCTAAAGCTTACAATGGAACTAAGGTAGAGCATATCCCTTTAACATAGTTAAACCACTCTTAATATTTGGAATGGAAAATGTGACATAGGTACTGAGGTTTAAAAAATAGCTACAATGCATGTGGCCAGTTTTCTAAACATAAGGGATTTTATGGGGGTTTTTTTCCCCTTCCCTTTTTTTTTTCCCCCAGGAGAATGCTGGTCTTAGAGAGACAGCCAGCTAAACGTAACAGACCATTATGGTTCAGAGATTTCCAACTGGAAATGGACTGCAACTGGAAATGGTTTACGTTTAGCGTACTAACAGTTCCAAAAGGTATTTAAGAAGGAGAGAGGGGAAAAAAACATCGGCATTTCATAAGTACTTAAATATGGATTAGCAGGAAATAAATTTAATCTATACAGTTAATAGCACTCTTACTGAAATGAGTGTTTAACAGAACTGATTTTGTGTGGTTTTAGGAGAACTAAAAATATATTTACACAACTCGGTGCTGCATTTACTCAAACATGGATTCCTTGGCCATTGTGAGCCGCACAGGGACGCCGGGTCCAGGGTGTGTGTGCGGGGGCAGCTCGGGGTGAGCCCGCAGCCCGCGCTTGGGGGGCCGTGGGTAGCGCAGCCAGCGCCGCTGCGGGTCGGGCCTGGGGAGGTCGGGCCTGGGGAGGTCGGGCCTGGGGAGGTCGGGCCTGGGGAGGGCGGGCCGGCCCCGCGGCCGATGGGTTTGCATCAGAACCGCGCCAGCGGCTCGCGGGGGCAGGGAACGAAAAGGGAAAATCAATTAAAGAAAGAAAGAAAGTTAGTTGAGCGCGCCCCCGGGTCCGTGCGGGCTGCTCCGCTCCGCTCCGCTCCGCTGGGCCCCCGCCTCCCCCCGGCGGGGCGGCCCGACCCCCGGGCTCCTCGCCGAGGGCGCGGGTGGAGCGGGGCCCTGGCGCCAGCAGAGCCAGCGGGACCGCGCGGG
>VZTE01001930.1:638996-676205 GCA_013397775.1 Eulacestoma nigropectus
CCCCCGCGCCGCAGAGACCCCACGGCCCGCCGGGACCCCTCCGCCGCCCCGCTCCCGGCCCGGCTCTCCGCGGCCGCCGCAGCCTTCACCGAGAACTTGCGGGCCAGCGCGGGGCTCCCTTGGAATCGCGACCGGCGCGAGGGGGGCTGGGCGCAGCCTTACCCTCCGGCTCCATCTGCTCCCGCCGCCGCGCTCCGGCGCTCCCCGAGCCGCTGCGCGCTGAGCTGGGCCGGGCGGTTACAAAGGCGGCCGCCGGGCGAGGGGGGTGGGTTTCCTCTCCCTCCCACTGCAGCTGCATCGCGCCATGAGGCGCCGCCAGCGGGACGCGGCGCCCCTGAAGGCGGCGGAGGAGGCGGGATGCGCCTCCGCCCCGGCCCGGCCCAGGCGGCAGCAGTACACGCCGGAGGGGCCGCCCCGGCTGCCGGGGGACCAGGTGCTGCTCCCGGCCCGGGGGCGGCGGCGGGGAAAGGGTGCACCCGCCGGGGCTGGCCCCTCCCTAGGGCCAGGAGCGTGGGCCAAGGGGAGGGGGACAACACCCTTTCCTGCCCTCTTCCCTCCCGGCCCTGGGGAAGCAGCGCCTGCGTGGCCCCTAGGCAGCCCTGCGAGGAGCTCCCGCTGAGTCAGACCCGTCCTGGGCTAACCGAGGACCACATCCCACTCCCCCCAAGTGAACTGGTGGGCTCCGGGATGCAGCTTGAGGGAGCAAGGGGCGCCCAAGCCCCTCACCATTCGCATGCCACAGGGAATGTGTTTATGAGTCCCTTCGGTAAGAAAGAGGACGAACCCAGGGCGAAGCTCAAAATCACGTCACAAGCAATAGAAAGAGAAACCTAAGGGCTACAGGCTCTACACCGGCTGTTGCCCTTGGAGCCGAAAGCTTCTCGGTGCAGCTGCTTGGGGCGGCTGCGGGACACATGCCGAGGCCCAAGAGAGACCTCGGGCTCTGCATGGCTTCTCTGACTGACCTGTTTTTCCACGTACATGTCAGAGAGCAATTCAGATGCGAATTTTATCTGAGGGGCTCAAACCCTGTCAGCCTCTTCCCACCCCCCAGAACCATTCCTAGAAACAAGAGCTTCTTAAATAGTCAGACCCGAAGGCCCACCTGACTTACTACTCCCTGCCTGGGCAGGGAGTAGGACGAGGTAGGAGGAGGAATTGCAGCCCAGTTGGAGGGTGATGCTCTCTTTTGTAGCCCTGGTGAAATACTCCTTCCACAGAAGGAAACCCTGCCTCTTCAGGTGAGGCACATATTTAAAGGAGAGCTTTCTGAGATTTAAGATCCCAGCTTCTCCTCACAAGGAGTAAATAATACCGAGAAAAACAAATATATTAAGCCTAAAAGTACCTATCAAGCAATCTATCTCTGAAAGCCATGTAAAATGGTCTTCACAAAGGCATTTAACTTCAGGAAAAAAACGCAAAACAATAAAATGAAAAGTTACCTATGCTGGGTTTTAGTCTATTTTTTATTACCCAGTAGTTTGTCATTGCTCTTTACCTTCCCCCTGAAATATCCAATGTTGAGGGAGGCATTCGTATGGAAATATACTGTTGAGCACTTCAGTAGTGTGGTGGAATGGAAAAGCAGTTTTGCAGTGACATCCCAAAAATTAATTTCCATGGACTAATCATTCCAGAATAAAATAAGTAGCTCTTGTAGATCACCTCTATGAATAGGGTTTAGATAAACCAAAGTAAGAAAGCAGATTTATCAGTAATGAACCAATCTGGATTTCTTGTCCTTTGAGAATCCTACCTGTTACTTTCAAAATCCTACCTTAAAGCATTAATATATATACACAAATTTAATACACAACTAATGATTTCAGACATTTATTGCTGTAAAAATGGATATGGCTCTCTTGGATTAGTCCTATCTTTTAGGACAGTGAGGTGGGTCTTCTCTACAGCATTTTCACCAGAACAGATTCAAGCTCACCAATCATTGCTGCATGGTTATCAGGTATAATGGAGATTCAGCAGCAGAAACAAACTAACAAATTGTTGAAAATTTCCCAAGTTCTTTGCTCTCATGAAAGCAAGGGCCATGCTATAAAGTGGGAAGGTGAGACAAGCTTTATTTTAAGAGTTTAAACTTGTTAGATATAGCACCAGAACACCAAATAACCAGCAGTCCTTTAAAATTACCTATTTATTTCCTGTCCAATTCTTTCCCCACCCTAGCCAGCATTTTGGTTTGGTTTGGTTTTTAGGTTGTTTTTCTTTCTAGAGAATTGGACCATTTTTCATTTTAGGCACTCAGTATCTACAGTCTGGGTATCTGCAGCACTTAATTTGGATCTCTGACCAGAATCAGTTAAGTTATTCTGGAGTGAGGCAACAATTTAAGCAAGTTGTAGCCATTGCTTTTGACCAGCAAAATGGTATCAGAGGGCCAGTGTCAATTTCCTTACATCTGGGAAATAAGCCATGTCTCCAACCAAGGTACATCATGTGGAGTCAGAGACAGGTTTCAGCACATAAGCAACAAAGCAAAGAA
This sequence comes from Eulacestoma nigropectus, assembly GCA_013397775.1. Classification (NCBI taxonomy): domain Eukaryota; kingdom Metazoa; phylum Chordata; class Aves; order Passeriformes; genus Eulacestoma; species Eulacestoma nigropectus. The sequence continues at coordinate 641,500 of VZTE01001930.1, forward strand.
GGGCTCTGCCTTGCAGCTCTGCTAGGGATTGGAAGGAATAAAAGCTAAGAGGAAGGTGGTTTGACACTACCACCAAAAGACCAAAACAGTGCAGATTTGGGTTTAGAAGACAAAAGAACTTGCTGGGACACCTCCCCTGAATACTGGAACTTTCTTCCCACCTGAACTGAGAGGCATCCAATCCTTTAAAATCATGAGGAGCAAAATGATCCTGGGATCATTTATGGCACAGTTTGTGACTCTTGAGTAGCAAGCATGGGATGCAACCTTTCATGGAGTTGCAGGAGGTAGATACATATCCATCTCTTTTAAGCCCTTTTCTTCTAACCTGACTCAAGTACCTGAGCTGTTTCCCTTTATGTCTTATGAAGGAAGTCATAATAGAAACAAGTCTGCCTTGTCAACATTTCTGTCATTTCTGCCACTCACAGTGTTAGTCTCAAAGAAGTTGAAGATTCTCTTAAATAGATTAGAAACTGGTTGGAAATCTTCTGCAATGAACTGGACCTTGCTGAGCACCTGCAGGTCTTAGTTTTATTAAATCTTAGCTGCGACTTCTACTTTGTACCTAGTACAACGAACTTCTTTAAGCTTTGAAGCACCGGGTAATGTCCATTGAATATGGTCTTTATCCTGGGCTTGTTTTTATTCTTTTCAATCCCTTGGTATCTAATGCACATATCTGCAAGGGTAAGAGAAAAGGGCCAATAAATGCAGTGTGAGTGGTTAGCAAAGTTCATACAAATATTCTTTCTCTCCAAAAATAAATAAGTTGCCTGTCATATTGCGTTAAAATTCTGTTACAAGACAAGCTTTCTCAATACAAAGTAATTCTCCTTCATGGTAGGCTTTGCAGTTCAATGAGGATTACCATTGCATGTCCATTCTCCATGGAAAGATAAATTTAATGAGGGTAAGAATAACCTCTTCTAGATTTAATGAGACACTGGAGACAAAAAAGCCAAGGCTTTGCAAATACATGGGGTCTGTCTGACATGCTTTTCCTGTAGGAGACGCATGTTGTGTTTTGTTCTGGATCATATAATCCTTGGGATGACCCTCATGTGCTTTTGCCATCATATGACACTCTACGGCAAACAGAGTTCCTTTGTGCAGAGAGTCATTATTTATAAATCTTGGAATTTTGACTGGAGTTTTTTTCTTTCCTGAAAAGACTACTTTTCATGTGAAAATGAAGATTTGAAGATTACTGTGACGTCTTTTGAGTATTTGTGCAACCTCATTTTCCTGAATTTGAAGCTGGGCCTTTGCACTTGCAGATAAAGCAGAACTGCTTCATTTCTCATTTACAATGAGATTAAACCAGCAAGTGCAATAAAAACAATTAAATTTTATGGCACCACTGAAACTTACTCTGTTGCTTTTAAATTTGAAAAAAAAAAACCAAGTCAGAAAGAAATGATTGATCAAAGGTAGCTTTCAAGGGAAAATATTTTTACGCCAAAACCATACTGAGGTAGGGTCTGGGTTGGTTTTTTTTTTTTTAATGATACCTTGGGTTAAAGCAAGTCTATTCCATATTCACCAACCCCACTTACCAGAGCAGCTAGGAATCCAGAGGAAAAAGAAAAAAAAACACAGAAAAAAAGAAAGAAATAAGGAACTGCAGATAAAAGTAAAGCAGCCCTCCATTTGGGACACAGGTCCTGTAGCAGCTTTTCAACTCTGGCATGAGATTTTTATAGCAGAGTAGAATAGTATTTTAGCTGCGCGTCATAAAGTAGTTGAACTTAAATATTTACTGGGGCTTGAATGTTAACTTTTCTTAACACTGAGGCATTTCCAATCCCGGACTTTCTAATTTCACTTGTATTCTTTATATAATGACTTAACAGGTTTTTTTCATTTAAATTGATTCAGATCTTTTTAAGGTAATATACCTCAGCTCTCTGAAAGCAGAATTAGGTTCATACAACAGGTAATGAATGATCAGTGCACCACCTGTTTTCAGAGCCTGATCTTCACAACTGAAAATGTCCTCTATGTCCAAGGAGGGCACAAGAGCCATTCTTCATCTTTTAAATGCTGGGCTAAGGAAAAGAGTAATCCTGTTGCCATTGCTTGACAAAAAACAGTGAGCTACGAAGAGTGGCAGATCCATTCACTTCTGTCTCTGGGGTAAAACGAGGGTGGATCATTAGGGGACTCAGAATATGCTGACCAGAAAAGCTACACCTGATGTGTAACTGTCCATACTCAGCGGACAGGATGATGAGGTTGAGGAGGCATTGCTGACCACTAGCTAACAGCCAACACATGTGACAGCCAGCAGAATCCTCACCTGTCAGTGAGTGTCTCTGTTTACTGGCTGTGACCAGAATACCAGGGCTGAACTCATGACAGAGCACAGTAGTGCTATAGAAACCTCTGTGCATAGATTAGGTTCTGTTTACTGTGGGTTTGCATTTATATTTTTAGGTTACTTAAAGCTGTAGGCTTGTCAGATGTGCACATTCATTTGCAGCAGTGGGGGTGAACTCAGTGACCCAGAAGGTCCTTTCAGCTCCCATGTTCATCATTTATTCTTGTATCACATTATAAATTAAACGAGGAGCTATAGCTTGTCACCATTCAATTAAACACTTTCAAACAACACTGACTTTCACATTACCTTCAAAAACAAGATGTGCTTCATGAATTGAATCATGGAACAAGGTGCAGATGCATCAAGGGTGATAAGTTTCACAATCAATGTCTTTCAGGAACACAAATCCCATTATTCAAAAAGAAAAGCACAGAGGTACCTAAGTGCTTTTAACAATGAACGGGATTAGAGGTAAGCCCTTTCAGAAATTAAATAATCTAAACGGCATTGCAGATTTTACCCAAGATTTTCAGTAACCTGAAATCAGTCAAACTGATTGCTGCTTTAATTAGAAAGGTACTAAAACTGGAATCTCTGTCAAACAGGAGAGGGAAATATTGCTTTTTTTCTGGGTACCACTAGATTAGAAATTTACTCCAGAAACATTGACTTCTAATACATGCCACAATGGTCTGGCAGGCATAAGGTATAGCTTTTAAACAAAAGAGGGAATTACAGCACTTGATTTTTGTCACCCTAGTCACTGTTAATCTGGACTCAGAAACAAACACTGGCTCATTTTGAATTCTGATAAAAGAGTTCTCATCTCTTTTTTTATGTCACTCTACATATGTTTCATCAATTATGCAATTACTCCATTACTTAAGGGTGACCCAGCAAATTAGTTGAAGCCAAAATATTTAGTAAAACTTTACTCTGAAAAAATGATTGATTTCAGTAGTTTTAGCTTTGTTCCTCCCTGTACAATAGGATGGTGTCTGCTGCAGAACCCTCGGCAGTGCCTGCCTGGTTTCTTACGTTTCACAAAGCCCCCCTGCAAGCTGGCAATGCCAGGGAGTGGTGAGCTGAGAATGTGCAGAAGTACTCACTTACAGGTAGCCACATCTCCCAGCCTGGCCATTGGCTGCTGGACTCAACCAGGATGAAACCTTGCCCACGCTGACTGAAGCAGTGCTCTCCGACTTGGGGTTATGGATGGGCGAAGGAGAAGGTGCAGACCGAACTCTTCGCTGGTTGCCAACCACACTGTCAAACCTGCGACCTAGCACATACCTGAAGACAGTTTTTGCTGCCCCAACCCATTCCTGCTGGGCATTGAAATGAACAAGCAGGGCAAGCTCTGTGCACAACAGATTCCGCAGAAGCCCAGAATAGTTATGTGACACACGGAAAAATGGTGAATGCTCAGGAAGTGAACTGGGTGACCAGAGCAACCAAAAAAAAGAGAAAAATAAACATTTCTTCAATTGTGATTCCATTTACTGTCTGTCATGTGACTCAGAGCAATCACTTGCAGCACTGGTATCCATTCATAAAACTTCATATTCCTGAGCTGCCAAGCCAGTGACTTGCTGAAAGAGCAAGAAATACTTCCAAGGTGAGCTGTACAAAACCATGGGTAACCATGGCAAACCTGAACGAAAGGGAGAAGGAGAGGAGTGGAGGGGAGAATTCTTGAGATAAAAGTTAAATATTTCAGTGTGGAAGAAGTGTGACCAGCTTTGATCTGCTCTCAGCTCCCATTTTCCTTGAAGCAGCAGAGCGTCCTGTGAGCAGACGAGCCTCGCTGGCTGGTGCCGCCCGGCCCTGCCTGCCTCCCTCTGGCCCTGTCCGGCACTGCCATCTCGTGTTCTCTGCCAGAACTGCTCCCTGATCACACACACAGCTGCCGGCAATTATATTTTGCATGTTCAGGCATAAGGGTCACATCACTTTTACGTTTCTTACTATTTTTCGACTCCCACCACGGATTCTCTCCCCTTCATGTAGACCACAGTCAATATTATTTCTCCGAGCTGACTTCCAAAAGGAGTTGCTCTGGACATTGAGGAAACGGGTAATTCCAGAGCACAAGGCAACTGAGCTGGAAATTCGGTGCTTTCAGCACAAGTATCATGCAGAACAAAAAGCAGTTCTGACCTTCATTGGTGGCCAGACTTGTAAAAAATATGATTACTAGGCACCTTTGTACTGGCCATCTTCTCCAACCGTGCTGCATAAACGGATCTGCTAGTATAAATTTTAACTCTTATGTCCAAAGTCATGCTTTGATTTGCTGGGCACAAGTATAAAACCCACAGCCAGTAATGTCAGAGACAAACATTCCTGTCATGTCTTTGATGGGCAGGTGTCATGCTTGGCACAGACTTGCACTCCTGCCTCCTCTACAGTCTCTTGAAGTGCACGTGCACAAATTTTCTTCACACTATTTCAACCAGTCTTACACTGCCCAGTATGAACAGCTCCACAGAAGAGTATTTGTATTTTGTGTCAGAAGCTCGGAGAGTAATTACATAAACCTTGCAGCCTGCTTTTGTGAAAATACTGCTACTACCCCCGACTTCCAACAGCACCTTCCACATTTTGGCTGAGCACAGAGTGCAGGCTGGATGGTGCTTGCTTGCAGAGGTGCAGGCTCTGAAAGAGTACTGTTGAACTGGGCACTGTGTAGTTTACCACCATGCTACTTCAGCTGTTCTAAAACACTCGAGACCCAACTGTCATGTTACCCACCCAGATCTTGAGGCTCCCTTTCTGGACCTCTGAGCTTTCTTGACTCTCTGAGTCATTGCCTTTCTGTTTCCCTCTGTCTGTGACTTTCTGCACAATTTTGAGAGGGTACTGAAGGTCAAAGATCCCCCAGACCTCCCAGCAGTGCGTCCATCACTAGCGTAAGGTATCCCTGTGCCTGGGCTATTTTAGCTTTGGAAGCTGGTAGTGACATAGACTACTTGGCTGGTAGCATTCTGTAGGCACCAAATTTAGTTCTCTTAATGTAACATCACAGAAACTAATTTAGTTAAAAATGTGTTTAAAAGCACCCTAAACTGAGGCTAGTCAGATGTATCTGCTTACACTTGATATGGACATTAAAGTAAGTACAGCTATGTTTGGATTGACTCAGATATTAATTAGAAGAAGTATCACAGAATAATTCAGGTTTGAAAGACTTCAAAGATCATCAAGTCCAATCATTACTGAAGAACTGCCAAGGCCACCCATGTCCCCAAGTGCCACATCTACATGACTTTTAAATCTCTCAGGATTTCAAATCCCTCAGGGGGGACCGTCTCATTCCAGGCTGAGCTCACCCAGCTCCCTCAGCTTCTCCTCATCAGACCTGTCCTCCAAACCCTTCCCCAGGTCCATTCTCTTCTCTGGACACGCTCCAGCTCCTCAAGGTCTTCCTTCTCATGAGAGGCCCAAAACTGACCCCAGGATTCCAGGTGGGGCCTCACCAGTGCCCAGCACAGGTGGATCATCACTTCTTCCCTGGTCCTGCTGCCACACCATGGCTGGTACAGGCCAGATATCACTGGCTTTCTTGCCCAGCTGGACACACCTGGGCTCATGTTCATACTTCAAGAGGAAATCATTCTTAGTCAACTGAAGCTTAAAACAGAGGGTTACTGGAATCCAGGAGACTTGCATGAGACATTTCGAAACCACACACAAAAGCATTTAAATATGCCAGGGAACATAATTTTCTCCCACATGTTCTCCTCATTTTTTCACACTGCTCCTTCCTTCTGTGGTCTCATGTTCTTTGTGCCTCTTGCTAGCCCCTGGAGCTAATAAATGTGCTAGCTGATCCCTTTAAGATGGAGAAATGCACACTATGCAGTCTGTGCTACCAGACTAAATTGGCAGCTGCTTTTTTGCAATTCTTTCCTAGGCTTTATGCCAAACAATCCATGCCCACAGCAGATCCAGCTGCTTCAAGTTGCTCAACTCCAGCCTCATCCATAGCTGCCTTCTTTTTTCTTCTTGCTCCTTTCATACTCTTGCATACCTTCATCTGTTTTTTTTCTGGGTTTTTTTTAGATCTGCCTTATACAGATCACGCTCTTTCCCTCTACTTTCTTGTTTCCCCTTCTGCTACTTCCTCTTCTTCACAGAAACACATCTGTTTTTCTATGAGTAAGTATTTGGGGTTGGAGTAGTGACTTTTTAGCTTTTTCCTTCTGCTCCATGAAATATCCCTTCTGAAACAATATACTGGTGAAAACTCTCCTTCAGGGGAACGGGAGAAACAGCAATGACAATATTGCTCCCTACAAACAAAACAGGAAGAGGATTTATGTGGTACCCCCTTGCTAGATGTTCTGTCAGGGTTCTTAACAAAACAAGCTCTGCATATATGATGCAGCAGCAAAAAAGTCTCATTTTACACCTCTGGGAAAAGCAGTCCAGAAGAGAGTGAAGACTCTAACCCAAGTCAGAGAAGGGATAAGGAAAGTTCATCATTCAGTGGCTTTAAGAAGGATAAGCAACACAAGGGAGGAGAGAAAAGCCTGGATTCTTACCTTGCTTCCTACTGCCCAACCAGCTTCTGCAGCTAGATTGGAAAGGCAGAACACAAACATTACTTTTAGCTCTCATCCCCTCCTTGGGCTGCAATTCCAGTTCTGCTGTGGACTTCTGGTAACTTGGAGGGGTTGTGAATACCCTGAAAGCCTAACTGCATATTATACTGAGACGATGAAAGACTTCAGCCTCAGCATCACAGCTCATAGAAGTCTTCTCAATTCCATGCCCTCATTGTTCTAATTAATTGTTCCAGTGAATGTTTTCTTGAAGCTTTTGCAGATAAACATTCAAAATAAGACTCAAAAATAATAATATACTCAGAATAATCACATTAATTAGCTGTTTTGCTTGGTTATGAGCTCATGAAGGTGATCTTTATGGTTTTTAATTGTTTTTTCAAAGTTGTTGGATGCAAAAATACCTTTTTATGGTCCTGTAGGTCCATCTACTACATCAGCCTTTAAAAAACCACAGGAACGTGAACATAGTTTTGAAGCTCTAACTACTGTAAATATTTGTCTAGCTGAATTTTACCATGTTATCTAGTGGGATCTCCAAAAAGCACCTCTGTCTTAATTTTCATTGCCTTCATCCCACAAAACCAGGTACATGGGAACTTCCAGGTCGCCTATCTTTAGGCATCTCACTACATCCAGAAATCTGCCCTGTTTCTCCTCTGGGAAGTGAGCAACTTGTTTTCAAGCCTCACTTGCAAGAAACAAAGGATCACTGCTGGATTACTGACTCTATAGCAAGCGGGAGTGTGACATTTGCTGGCAGATTCCTCTCCCAGAGACTTAACTCCAGCCACATCTGCAGCTGGAATGCTGAACCCACTCTCCATCTCTGCACAGGCAACATTTCCCCCAGGGCTTAGGGAGGGGATTTTTCTACACAGAAAAGAGTCAAAGAAATGAATGTTTTACTTAATAGTCATTCACCAGACAAGCTTTTAATCTAAATATTCTCCTTTGACGGTTTTCTCTTTTTTTCTTACTAAAGCATTCTTGAATCACCCCGTTTTACTGTTTCACAGGTCTGCTCTCATGTGCATGCAGATGGATTTACATGTTTCTTCTGCAGATCATCCTGCAGGTAAAGCTCTTGTTATAGAAAATACTCTGCTAGTTCACTGCATACCCCTGGAGCAAGTGGTTTCAATGCCCAAGAAAAAACTGGCATCTTGCTCTCCAGCTATAAATTATGTTGAAGAGCTAGCGTCATGCAGCTGACTGCTACCAGAGAGAGAAACAATCAGCAGAATGGTTCTGAGAATCCTACCTGGGGAAACAAGTGTTGTCAAACTAGAGCATAAAATCATACTTAATGTTTCTAGGGGCCAATATAAAATCATTGATCCAGGAACATCTTCGTATTGATGGGGCAAACCTCAGCCTTGCCCTCAGAATTTGGGCATTCTCCTTCAGGGGCTTTTTGTGAGTTTGTTTGCTAATTCTACTGGACAAACATCAACTTAATGCATTTTCACAGAATCTCTGACTGGTTGGAAGGGACTTTAAAGACCATCTTCTTCCACCCCCCTGCCACAAGCAGGGACATCTCCCACTAGACCAGGGTGCTCAGGGAACAGTGCTGGGCCAGGAAACACTTCCAGGGAAGTGTTCAGGGCCAGGCTGGATGGGGCCCTAAGAGTATGTGAGTATTCTGGAGAGTATACGAGAAATTAAGATGTAATTTCAGGATGACTTGTCACCACTGACACCATAGCCTTAGACCTACACTTTCCCTGTACCAGTACAAGTGTTTGCAAGGCTATTCAGTGACACATATTAAACCAGTCTGATCCAGGCCAAAAGTAATCCACGAAGATCTCATGGAATAAGAGAGGATGGTGCTCCCTGAACGTTGAGCACAAATAATTAATTTTCTAGTTCTTCAGAAAACTTCATGTGAAGTATTCAGTTTCTTTCAGATAAAAATTAGTATTTATTTGGCCCCTGGCTGAAAATCCCTTCAGTAGACTACTTAAACCAGCCCCTTCTTAAACCACAAAACCAACAGGCAGAACACGCAATTCCTTTTCTCTTTTATTGCTCCTGCCAATGTGACTATCTTTATGCAGGCACATTGCTTTCCTAGATTAAAAATGGTTTTATTAATCTGGAAGCAATGTTTTGCCCTCTTACCCCTCCTCCTAAGGTTATCCAATTAACACACAGTTATCCTTTTAAGAAGCTTCCACATTTTCTCTTTAACTTTTTTCTTTTTCAGATCTGTGTAAAGGTTACTTGGCAAGAATACATGCACAGGACGTTAAATGGAGACCAACCCACCACTAAAAGGTAATACACATAGAACATAATACAGTACTTTGACATCATTTCAAATAAATACCCACATACAAATGTAGTAATTTTAAATGCAACAATATTTCTTATGAATCAATACTGTAACAGAAGATGGAAATATAAGTCCCCACATCTAGGAATAATAATGCTTTTTCCAGCAAACCGAAATCTTTTCCGCACTGTCAATATTAGTTCAACTTGTACTTTTTTTGAGAAGTGGGAGGGCTCCCCTCCAGCAAGTACCAATTTAATCATCCACATGAGCCTCACCAAGCCATTGATAGCCTGGCACGGCTTGTTGATGCGCTTCTCTGTTTCTGTTTGCTGAAATCACAATTAGATACAACATGCAAAGGAGATCCCGATGTCCTGCAGTTCACGTCTGCACACAGCGCTGTGGTTCCTGCACCCATCACCGCACACCACCCACAGATAGCGACATTCCCGATGCATTCCCAGACTGATACCATAAATGTGGTCATACACTGCTCATCTGTTCAACATGAGTCCATTTGGTTCCCAAAGTGTAGTTGGGTTTGTTCAGGTTTGTGGTTTTGTTTTTTTTCCCCGCTATACCCCTGAATTTGCAAGGATTTGCATGATGAAATATCACTGACTAACAGAATTTTTTACAATTCCTTGAATATATAATCTCTATAGTAAGACTACCATTAAAAATGTGCGAAATGGGAGTTCACTTTGCACTTATTGCTCCACATCTTTAACAAATTCCAAACCAGCTATTCCATTCCTCCTAAGTGACAGGACTTAGCGTACACTACTCTAAGAGTCTCCCTTCAAATGATCAAAGGCACTACTGGCAATAATGAGTGACAGAAAGGCGCTGATAGATAACACCCTATCACTGACCACTTTAGAATTTTTCTTTCTAAATGTACCATAATTTGGCACAATAAAATGAAAAAGTAACAAAACAATTCCAATTTGGAATTTAACTGGTATAGTTGTATAAAATTCTGTTAATCGATAATACTTCAACTTCCTAAAACCCAGGAATTCTGGAATTTACAGGTAATACTACTTACTTAATATTTTTCAAGTGCCTATTACTGTTTTAACTAGAGCAAAGTCAAGTTTTCTTCTTGTTACATTGAACTATTCCTAAGAATAATAATACAATATGAAAAAAACCCCAGAATTTGAGTACCCTGGATTTCTTAATGAACATGGCAGTTAAAAAAATCAGTAATTTAAACATGTAAAGCATAACATTTTAATTAAAAAAAAAAAAAAGATGCTGAAGCATAGCACGTATTTTAGCAGAGCTCCTGCTTTTTGTTCAAACTCTTTTCTAATCACAATCTAGAGCTCCCCCCCAAATCTCTGCCACATGCTGATATATAATTCATAAGTCACAAGTTTCAGATTGGAGAGAGACCATGAGCACAAACCACTGCATTTATATAAACTCTTCTACATAAGGAATTAAAGAAGCTAAAGAAAAATATCAAAAGTGCACAGGTTTAACAATCAGGTAAAAAATGAGCATCTGCAATGAAGTAAATTCCCCCATCCGACATTTCTAGGAGAGCACAGACTAACATGGTGAGCGTTACACTTGAAGTAGGTTTCTTCAGCACTTGTAAGATTTCTTACTGCAGCAGCACTTATAGGTAAAGCTTGTTTGTTTTATAGCTTCAGGCAGAAAGGGAAGGTTTCAGGTAGCATATAGGAAAAGGTGTTTTCAAAAGTTAGGATCAGGTCAGTGGTTTCCATTCTGTGTGCAATGGGTCACCACTTTGAACCAGAGTGAGGAGGGCTAAGAAATGCTGTTGCACTGTTGGAAAGGCCTTCTCCAGGGACTACTCTATAGCTGAAAAATGGAAAAATAAAATAGCATTAGAAAAAAAAAAAAATCAGTGTTTATTTCTCAATCAACTGAAAACTTAACCCCATGTGCTGCACAGGCAGGTTAGTTGGCTGAGGGTCTGTTAGCTGGCGGGGGGAACAGCAGCCACTCCAGTTCACAGATGCCTTCCCACTGGGTGAGCAAGGCTTTGTGGGCTCAGCCTGGAAGCAACAGCTCTGCAGAAAGAAGGACTCTTACAAGTACTGAATAAAGCTTTGCTCTTCAAGCATAAGTTAAAAGCAGTGAGTGTGCAAGAAATGTTTTCAGTGAAGCTTTAGGTTCTCCAGAAACATGCAGGTCAGTATATCATGCAGGCCTATGCAGAGAATCATTCAGAAGAGCCTGCTTGCAGAGGTAGGTGATGGCTTAAGGATTTTTCCATGCTTTACCCCAACCTACTGAGACTAATATGAAAGACTTACAGCAAGTGAACATCTCAAGAAATTGTTAATCAAGAATTAAAATATTCAGTCTTAAATATTACCTAAAAATACAAACAGCAGGATCAAGTCACTTTACACCATTCCTCAGTTCTTTTTCTGACAGGATAAACCGTAACGGTGATAGACTCAAACAGCAGTCAGGCTGGCTCTTAGGGTTTTTTAAATATTTGCAGAAATGACTGAAGATGGAAATGATCACTAAGGCTCTTGGGCTAATAGCAAAATTGTTCATACTCGGAACTGAAAGAATGAGCCAAGCCTGATAGCAATAGCCACTGTCTGGTAACACTGAAATTGTTACAAAAAATTCCAACTAATTCGAAAAAAAACTTAACAGTGCATTCAATTAGTTTCTCCAGTTTACCTTCTTGCCATTAGTATTTTGCCAAAGTACTGTCATTAGAGACATAGAAGCAGTGAAAACTGTGTTAAAGCTCCCTATTATGGTGGAAGCAGAATTGTTACTGAGTCTATTAGAGCAGAGAAAGTTAGCACTCAAAAGCCTGCTTTCGCCATATATTTTTAAATTGTACTTAATGCAGGAATGAGAAGAATAAAGGCCTTTTGGAAGATTGTGCAGCAAAGAGAAAAGCAGGATTGAAAATTATAAAATATGTCTCTTCTAAAATATCAAACCTGCTATTTAGCAATATTAAAGCTCAAATTCAGGAGAATTCAGTATTTTCTAAAAGAAGTAATAACAGACACACAGGGCCTAGTTTCTAAAGCCAGAATTGAAATTTGTTTAAACTCCAAGCAATCATGTTTTAGAAATGTATTAGAATTGAACCACTTGGGGGTTTTTTCTTCCTCTCAAGATCAATAAATGCAATTCTGGCTCTGGGCTGCAGCATTTCCACAGTTCCCAGCTTTGTAACATAGGTCCATTTGTTTAAAATCTCACTGTATTAATTTAGAAGACTTTCTCCCAACACACCTAAAAATACCCGGGAAGCCAAAATCTCCCATGGTTTCCCCTCAGTGGGAAAATTAGCCATGCTCTTATTAGCTTCTGTTAGCACTGGGATATCTCCTGGGTGCGCATGGGCAGCGCACGGAGCAAGCCGTGAGCATCGACAGGGATGGGCAGAGGAGCACAACCACAGCACAGGGTTAGAATGGCTTTGGGAACCACACTATCGAGCACTCACCGGCACAGGCTCGCATTGCTTTTATTAGCACTATAGGCATACAAAAGTATTTGAAAGAGTACAAAACAAACAGGGCTTTACATTAAAATAAAGTCTGAGGCTAGGCACTTCAAACTCTGGGTTAAACAAAGAACTGTGCCTTTCAGTGCTCCACAAATTTTCCACAATTTTAGAAGCAACACTTTCAATCTTTTTCTCGTATGTAGGCACCAATTATAAAGTACACTTTTATACTATCAAGCTTATTGTAATTAAGTGGGTAAAAAGGCCCCTTAAAAGTTCAATATCAGACAAAGGTTTATTTGTTTTTAAAGATTAGTATGTGCACTAAGCTACTTCATAAATCATTATTAGCAGGATGATCTGGATCAATTTCCTGTGCCTCTAATGTAGAGCCCTGTGAAACACATGGCTTGCAGTATCTTCTGTGTACTTAAAGAAATGATCAGAGCTCTGAAATGCTACCTATTCAGGTTAATACTGAGAACTGAGAAAAACTGTTTGTGACCAACAATGCTAGACCATAGTCACATTAATTCTACACATACATATTGTGTGGCTACAGGTTCTTTCCTGTACAAGATATCTCAGACAGGTTCTTTCCAAAGTGTTATGCTTGCAAGGAGCAACATAGGACCACAAAGATCCTTTCAGGACATAACTTCTTAAAGAGGTACTGTCTACCAGGTAGGATCCCAATTCTTAACATTTTAAATTTTGTATCAGATGGAGTAAATATTGCATATTTTTAATATACGTGTGCAAGTTTCTTCTGATTATCCCTCTGAAGAGAGGGATGCAGAGTGTAAATAATGTACCAAGTTTTTTTTCCTAGCTTTTATAGCCTATAAAAGCTTTAGGACTTTGGTTAGTGGTGATACAACAGCAAGTATTTAACATCCCTACAACAGGCAAACTAAGTTTGACTCCAGTTTCCAAATGCACTGCATTCCCAAGACATAGCCCTAATTTTAACCCTTGCTTTTCACCACTTAAGCCACAGTAGCAAGGAAGGTTTTCTGTTTGTTTCTGCCTATGAAAGCATTTATTGAAGTATGCTGCAACCCTGGAGGAAGGATCACATTTGTGCTATACGAACTACAGTAAGTAACACCAGATATATACTCTATCAGGTGTACTCTTAACACTTACCATAAACAGCAAACCCCAGACATGTTAATTGTGGAAAAAGCTAATTGCTTTCCACTATTAACTTGTTAATAGCATCCCCATACTTACGCATTAGTTACAGTTAAGACCACCATAATACAATCTGTATTACCTGGTTCAACAACATACTAGTACAAGTCAACTCACTGCGACATTAGATAGCGGGGATTTACGCTGACAGTTACAGCATAAAATAAGATGCAACATATGGTTTTTCTAGACATGTGTCCTAGTCACAATAGATTTTATATTTCTCACTACAAAACACCTGGTTGTTCAGGACAGATCCTTCAGACCTGTCTCCACAGGACCGAATGTGACTTACACCGGGGTTACTGCCCTTGGCTTTGGAGGCAGACTTTGTGCGCACCCTTTTGGACTGCTCGTGGTCCAGTTCCAAATGTTCCAGGCGCTGGGTCAAGGCCAGTTTCTGCTGGATAGCCATCCGAAGCAAGGAGTTCAGAGTCTTCTTCTCATCCTCAGCTGCTGCAAGTTGCCGCTGCATTTCATCCAGCTGTGTGACATATTCATCGCATCTGCAATGAAATACATCAATCTTTAGCAATCCTGGTTCCATTATAAGCACCTTCCAATATAAACCTTTGTGTCCAGTCTATACAGCAGTGATAGCTTTGCAGCTGATTACATACACACTCTTAAATAGGAACTTCAAGCAAACTTGTAGAAAACCACAACTACTTCTCACTGGGCTTCTTAAAACCCCATACTCAGCACTTATTGTTCATGCCTTTCAAGATGGTGCATAATTAACAGCATCCTTGGAGAGCGGAAGTGTGGAGCCCGATGTAACCGTACTCATGTCTGAACGTCAGTGAGATGTCCTCCCAGAGCAAGTAGACCCCATGCAGTCATACTACTTTTGTCTCTGCTTAGAGAGATCACAGTGTTTCTAAGCTTCAGGTCGGAAAGGGTCTGAGGGCAGCAACAGAAGTGTTGTGAAATGGCCAGTGCTAAAATGGCCATTAATACCAGTTAATGAGCACGTGAACTGTGCCGTTTGTTACTTTACACAACGTCCAAGTAACAAATCTCCAGTGGTGACTGAACGGCACTATTAAAAACAAGCATCTTTCAGAATTCTACTTTAACCTACTCTGATTAAGCTATAAATAGTGGCTGTCTTCTCAATAGCAAGTGGCCTTTATATAATTGTTCTCAACATCAAAATCAGTTTTAAAACAATTAAAGGAACCGAGTTAGTGGGAAGGCTGTGGTAAAGCTGTATGAATGCCTCAAGCTGTTCTATCTACAGTCATTGTCACTGAGCCTGGAAGCTGCTTAACTTGCACCATGAACAACTTAAAAATTTAAGTCTACATGTAGGTGCATATTTACTGCACAGAGACAAACATTTATGCATATGGGTAGAGAACTAAATACTCATAGGTACCAGCTGGAATTTACCATCTGTAAAATACAGCTTCTTCATAAAAGCAAAAATATCAGCAGAGAAGTTCCTTTTAATATTGAAATGCAAAAGCCCCTGACTTTAAGGTACATTTATCATTAGGTAATATAAAGCAGACTGGAAAAAACCCACCACAAAACAAAACTGCACTGATATGCAGATTCATCAGCTGTGCTTATACTATCAAGCCTCAAATTCTACTCTCTCTGACTTTAAATAGCAGGATTATGCCTATATTCCTAATTATATTTGCTTGGGAACAGAAATAGGAAAAAGAAAAAAACCAGATTTTTATTTTTGAATACATAGAGAGTTTAAACAGTAACTCAGAAATATAAATATAAAACTGCATGAACTATAACTGCACTGCAGCTTTACAGACCAGGAAGTTTGGGGCCCCCACATGCACAGGAATCTGCCCCCTCACACCTCTGGGCATCCTGCTCTGGAGTTCCTCACAGCCTCTCTCACATTGTGCAGCCCAGGGGAAACCAATATGTGGGGGTCTTTCTTTAAAAGAAAAACAAACCTAGGAACCTTAAACTTGTTGGAAGACCAACACCCGCCCTTCTCAGTGTGGTCAGATGGACCTACACCAACTCCTACACTCCAGGGAGTGGAAGCCAGACTCAGGGCCAGATCTTGTCCCATTAATCCACTTCAACACTAGAGATGAAGAGAGATTGAAACAGCCCTGGGAAGCCTGAAAAGACTAAAATAATCTTGAAAGCATAAGAGTCTTCCCCTCTGAGGGAAGGTGTCACCAGCTCCAGAAGGAGGGCGTGGCCACAAAACTGAACAGCTCCCAGCATCCTAGTGACCCTGTGCCCTGCTGCTCCGGAGCATCAGAGAGAGGTGTTTTCTTCCCTTGGGGGTGGGAGCAGGGCACAAGCTAAAGATTCCTGGGAGGTCTGAGAGGCTGTGGGGTTTCCCCCCAGCTTTCAAACACACTCATGACATCTGAGGTGAAAAGCAAGGTCTGGTTATATCAGAAGTGACCTTTCTGCCTTCCTTTCTGCGCACACCTCAAATCTGATTCCTTCCAAGCTCCACTACTGCAAACCAGAACAGCATTACCAATTCCTTGAGGAATGGAATACGATTGCTTCAGCAAAATATGAACTGGAACTGGAGCAACCTGTCCCTGTTCCCCTTGTTTCATGCTCAGTATTACCCTCCCAAAAGATCTGGGCAACGTAAAAATACGGGGAGGCTCCTCCCAACCCTTTCCCAGCTTCTTTCTTGTGAATCAAAACATAACCACGCTTTTGTACAGAACACAAAGTTACTGTAGCCCCAAAACTTTCAGCTCAGTGAAGCAGTGTCAAGATTGCTGCTGTCTCGATCTGACGTGCAGCAGAGAAGTGTTAATCCAGGCCAGCCAATGCAAGGGGGGCAGATCACTTCATCCCCACTCCATTTGAAACAAAAAGAGATAAAGAAGACAAAACAAAACCATTGCAGTAAAGCAGAGCAGGAACTTCCCACACCATCTTACATACAGTCTGGTATCATTCCTGCCTCTTGACCAAGCACAGCCAGTTGTGCCAAAGCCAGTGGCTGACTGGTGACACACATATGCCTGGCATAGTCTAGAAAGCAGTGAAGTCTTTCCCATGTGAGCCAAGCTGTAATTAAAGCCAGGGTTTTGACTCCAAAAGATTATTGTAGCAAGTCATTATCTCATAGAGCTTGCTGTTAGCACAAAAGTTTACAACATCAACTGACTGTCCTTAGAAATTACAAGGTATTCACTGTTTCAAATACCTAAACTGGTTGTTTGGTTTTTTGTTTTCCATAGAACTCTGTTCAGGGAGTTTTTCCTTTCTTCCCAACAAAAGGGAAGCGTTATCAGTAGCATATATGCAGCTGCAGTTTTTAACTGTACCTGAGTGACTGTTCTCTCCTACAGAACAGATGACTGGGGAGAGGCAAGAGTGTTAACTACTCTACCTACACAGCAACAACTTAAGAATACCAAGGTATTTGCAACATCTTTACCTTTTTCTGCATCATCAAGGTAAAGCAGAGTCCTCTCTTCAGTGTATAATAAATGCTCATTTTGCACTGTTAAATGTCACTCCTTCTCAGAGCTAATGGCTTCAAAAACTAAGGATAGCAGGTAATCTCCCAGCCAACTTGAATAAATACTGCCACAACAGCTTTATGTTTCAGAGCAACAGGAGCATATCGCAGACACACACATTGCAAGCAATGATCTTGGGAAAAAGAACCCACTGCTCCACTCTCTGCAGGGTGGATGGAAAGGACGTCCAACTCTTCCCCACACAAGCAAGGAATTAAATTTTGCAGAGTTCATTATATTCTTTACCTTGTAGCAAACATAGCTCTCAGGGAAGAGAAGGTGGCAGCATCTTCTTTCAAAGCCTTCAGCTCATTTCGCAGCTTCATCATGGTCTCTGTAACCATCGCTTTCTCATTCTCATACTTGCTTTTTAAGTTGGCAAGGGCTACTTCTGCAGTCTGTTGGTTACCAGCGAGAACAGAAATGTAACATCTAATGAAACTCTTCATCAAATGGCTGGCTAAAGATTTTTAATCACTATTCACATAATGAAACATTTACTTTGTACTGGAATGTTAAACTTGTGCTCAACTTATCTTGTACAGATAAAATAAAATTTCATTTCTGAACACTGGGAACAGACATAGCTGTCTCCTACTCCCATTACCCATGCAGCAGCATCAAGGAAGTTACAGAATATAGAGGTAGTGAAACCTATCTACTAGCGACACAAAGGAACAAAACTATCTACTTAGTATCTCGATATTTAAATGCATTTGTCAGTCACTAGCACAGTTCTCTAACCCTTACAGCATTCTGCCTATCTTACATTTGGGACACCTTTACTAAAATGTGCAAAAGAAAACTTAATGTGTCTACTTCATTCTTAAACAATGCTATACTTTTTTTTTCGAGACAATTTCAATTTAACCATAGAGAAGAAGACGAAGCATGTCATGTGGTGCTTTAATGGCAGTTATTTGCATCTACTGCACTGCTAATGTTGTTGCATGTCCAATCCCCAAAGACTAATTTTACCTTTCACCTGTGTTATTTTGACCACATTCTTATATCACATTCTCTTCTTGGAAGGCTCTCTTTTATTTTGCAGTTTGAGAGAGAACAGTACTTAAAGTTCAGAACACTTTTAAGGGTAACTACTAGAATTCTTTCAAGTAGAAAGTAAGATTACCTCTTCATTTTAGGTGTCCTACATTAGATATAACCTGATCTAATTCAGACAGACAGTAGATTGAAGCTACCTTAACCTTAATAAAGTCTCGGGAGTATGTGAGAAGCTGAAGTCAGTTACAACCCCAGTGCTCATCTTTAAGTGGGACAGCTGGGCACCTCTAATGGAACAGCCAGCTTCAGCCTCGGACTAGCCAAATACCAACAACGAAAGCCCCACAGAGCTGAGGGAATGGCAGAATGACCTCAAAGACAAATTCTCTTGTGCTTATGACCTAATTCCCTGACATTGTAACCTTCAAACCCCTAGGACCTGGTTACCTGTTTGTTGGCTTTCAGTACAGTTCTCAGAGTTGCTATCTGTTCCCTCTTGGTGCTCAGCAAAGACTTCAGCTTCAGGATTTCTTCCATGAGAGCTTCCTTATCTTTGTCCACCACTGGCCCAAGCTCTTGAGTGGCAACGCGCTGCCTGGACAGCTCAGTTGTTCTGTCCACAGCAGCCTGCAGGTGTTTGATCTGATCCCGAATTATAGCAATCAAGTTGTAAATGTTCATTGGTTCCTTCCGAGGATCTGACACAGGGGATGGCAAAGATGACACTGGGGATGGGCTGCTGTCACCACTTCCATTCTCTGCCTTTCCCAGCTCAATAGTTAACAGCCCTTTAGAAAGAAGAATGGGAGACCTTCTTCCCTTGGCGTCTGGACTACTGCGTCCACCTTTACCTTCCTTATAGTAGTCCAGCATCACTCTGTTTGGAGTTTCATTGTTGCACATGCAGACATGGTGGTATAAATTGGCCAGCTCTTCACTGAAGGTGACAAGTTCATCTTGGGCCACGCTGAGGCTGCCCTGTGTTTCTCCAGCAACATCACTGACTTTCTTCAGCTCCTTCTCCAGCCTGGCCATCTGTTCTCTATCATGCCTACTGGACTTTTCCAGTGAGGTGATCTTTTCAGTGAGAGCTTGGCTCTCAGTTTCATATCTACTCTTCTCTTCCTCATACTTAGACTCACATTCTTTGTATTTCGCCTTCAAATTTTTGAGCTCTTCTTTCAAGTCAGTAATTTCTGCCACAGCCACTTTGTACTTGCACTCCAGGATCTCTGGCCCATTGATGTCAACTTCATAATAGTCTCCATCTTCATGGCTATCTCGGTCCTTCTCATTGTCAAGGGCAGACTGACGCTCCTTACTGGCCTGGAGCTTCTTCATGGCGTTCAGATTTTCAGTGAGCCTGCCAACTTTCTCATGTTGCTCTGAGAGGGCCCCCCTTGTATTTTCCAGCTGCTTCTGAGATTCCTGCAGTGTAGTTAACAAAGTAACCTTTTCTCTTTCCATCTGAAATGCAGGAACACAGACATCTATGTTAAGGGAACTGTATCACTTCAATGGTTTTACTCTAAGAAACAGCAACTCAGCCAATGGTCCATATGGTTACAGAAATCCAATCACTTGCACATTACGGGAAAGGCTATACAATGTATTCTAAAATTATCTCAAGTACAGGGTTCATTGCCAATTCTTTCTTATCTCCTCTTCAAAATGCACATTTCTACGCATTTATTCCCTAGCTTACGGTCTCATTGTGAAAACTTCCTTTCAGCTAAAGACAAGCTAAAGTTTATTGCTATCTTCTAAATGATCAAGTAAATTCTAGAAAGCATGCAGCTAGTCTATGGTGAAAGCTTGGAACTTCATGACTCAGAAATAGCAAAACTTTTTCAAGCTTCTCCTCTTAACTTTCTCATTTTCAAAAACTCTGACAGTTTTTTGCACAAGGGCTTTTTCTTACAGAAGATAATTTAAAACATGCTTGACAAAGTATTAGCAGGCAAGAGAAATGTGTACCTTGTTCTAAACTCTCCAACCTCCTAATTGCACAAATATAGCACAGAAGTGCTTGGTGCTGATTACTTCATGCTCTTTGAACTAATTACAGAAAATGTAAGTACAAAACTCCTTTTGATGAAGGTGACTGGAGTAACTTTCAATTTTGAAACAAACCACTACTGTTCTTGCTAGTGACATAATGAAGTAGACTCAGCAAGTACTGCACAGGAGATGCATTAGAACTTTCCACCGAGGAAAAGACATGACCGCCAATTTCATTGCATTGAAAAAAAGAAAGGAAAAGAAAAAAGCTGTGGTTTTTCGCTGACAAACATTTAACATCCTGAAATTCTAAATCAATTGAAACCTTTAAAAATACAGTATGAACAGTATGGTGGCCATGTGAGATACCAAAAAGACTGAAATTCATTTAGGAAATTCATCCCAAATGAACTTTAGGAGCTATTTGGAAGTGCACACCTCTTCAGGAAACCCACGTACCTGCACAAGCTGCTGTTTTAGCTTCTGGATTTCAGAAATGTTTAATTCACTCAGAAGATCTGAAACCAGACTTGGGGCTGGAGGGAAGCTTTCGTTTTTCTTGGCCATTGAAGTACTGTTCTTGCCATTGCTGAGTTTGCTGAGGCAGTTTTGTTCAAATCCATTCATGACTTCATCATTATTGGGCTCTGTGGCTTCATCGCTGAACTTCAGCCCATCCAAAGAGATGTTCAGGTGGCTGTTGTACATGGAATCATTGATGTTCATATAGTGAGACAGCTCCTTCCGAAGGTTGTTCTTCTGCTCCCGCTCTGTCTTCAGTGTTTCCAAGGCCTCCTCAAGCTGGCGCTCAGAGATCTCCTTCAGCCGGATTGCATCTTCCAGCTGGCTATTGAGAAACTCTGTTTCCTCTTCGAGCCTTTTGATTTCATGTTTCAAGCCTTCAAACTCCACCTGGAGATATACAAATGGGGGGAAAAACTTCAAATGAAAATGTCTGCTGCAAGGCATCAAGTAACTTTGTTTTTGAATGTTTGATTTCACCTAAATATTGTACTAATAGAATACTTTTTTTCATTTCTGGAGTCCAGTTTTAGCACTATGACTGTAAACATGGCTTATGTAATTTACCTTCACAGAGACCATAGAATAAAGTCACTAAGCAAACTGTCAAATGAGCCGATCTATTCCCAGTTCAGTTAGGACAGTGTGATACAGTGTGTCTGATACAGAGTCATCCCAAAACAAACTTTCCTAGCACTGCACGCAAACATTTGTTTGATTAACAAATTCCCTGGCCAACCTTCCCACAAAGTCAAGCTTCCTGGCATGACCGAGGTACACTTCGACACTCTGCTTCACTGCCTTTCAAATACACCATTGGGTTAAAACTGTGATCGAGCTCTACTTTTATACATCCAAAATAAAATGCTTTAGCATTTTTCTCATCATCATTTCAGCACATCTTGAAAGGGCTACAATTCAGACTCTACACTTGAGACTCATGTTGATGAGTTTGATGGCATGCTATCTATTACCTTTAATACTGCACTTTAAGCCTCTCTTGCACTGAAATTATGTACACAAACAATTAATGTAAAATTTTTAATCACTTGGGGGAAGCAGGGAGGAAGCAAACAAAGAATATTTTTCCTTACCCTGAAAGAAAGGAAATCATATCACATGATATGTCACATTATTTATTTTTTGCCAATTGCTACATGAATTTTAGATGCCAACATAGAGCAACCTGGGAGTGGTGAACCACATCCAACTTACAAACTTACCAGGAATCAAGCATGTTAATTCAGTGTTGCCTGGGAAAACTTGATGGCTGCTTCTAGTTACATCAGTAACTAGAATAATTAAAAACTAGAATACTTAAAAGTTCATCAAGTAGGATTAGGACAAGGTAGAAAATTAAATAATCCATTGCCATGAAAAGAACGAGCCCTTGGTTCTGCATACTTCCACTGAGATAAAATATTTCAGATTGTAGTCTATTTTCAAAGTTTCCAGAATACAAATACAGCAGTCAATAACTACTAGCAAGTATCAAGATAGCATCTGAGGTTAAATGCGGCTCAGTCCAGAATGGCAGCGTTCTCCAATATTGTTATTCGAGAATGTGAACATGGAGCTGGGAACTTTCACCTGCTGCTCTGAATATGATGAATGAGAAAAAAAGGTAAAACCCAAAAGTAACCAACTACATAGGTTTGATTTTACCAGCTCCCTCTCTCTTCCAGCCCGCATCTAGAATACAACGGCCCCTTTTGTCCCTACTGCAGGATGTCAAGGCGCCCAAAACTGCGTAATTAGACCAAATATATGCAGATGCGAACAGGTCCAACCTGGAACCCCGTTTTGGGCAGTGAGGCCCAAAGTAATAAACGCTGACATGGAGTTTCACTTGGAGATAAATAAAATACATTTGTTATCCCACATATCTAGCTTGGCAGGGCAGCTTTCATTCAGAACACAGAAGGAGTTCTGCAGCAAATCCTAAAGAGATTTTACTATGTGCTCACTACAACAGATGATATTAATATTGAGTTTTCTCAAGAACTTTTATTTTGGGAATATTATCATGGAATTGTAGAATCAGAGAATAGTTTAGGCAGGGAAGGACCTTAAAGTCCATCTCATTCCTCCCCCTGCCATGGGTAGGAACACCTTCCAATAGACCAGGTTGCTCCAAGCCCTGTCCACCCTGGCCTTGAACATTTCCAGGGATGGGGCAGCCACAGCTGCTCTGGGCAACCTGTGCCAGGGCCTTAGCACTCTCACAGCCGAGAATTTCTACTCAATATCCCATCTATCCCTGCCCTCTGGCAGTGGGAAGCCATTCCCCCTTGTCCAAGGTCCCTTTCCAGCTTTCTTGGAGCCCCTTTAGGTACTGGAAGGTCTCCCTGGAGCCTTCTCCTCTTCAGGCTGAACACCCCCAGCTCTCCCAACCTGTTTCCAGAGCAGAGGGACTCCAGCCCTCACAGCGTCTTTGTTGTCTATGTCCTTCACTTTCCCAGTTGAACCCTGAGCTTTATTTATGCAATGGGACTGACAGGTTCCTGAAGAATAAAAATAGCAAGTCCCACACTGATAGATGAAGGTAAGTGAACCGCGCCAAAGACCACATCTAATCTAATTAGCTTCACAAATGATAACTCAGGGAAGTTCTTAAGAAGTTCCAAGAAGGCAGTTTTCTAAAACTCTGGAAATAGCTGGAACTGCACAATTAAATGTGACCTTTCAGAGAAGCAGTCACACAGGTGTGACAGTGTAGAGCAACTATAACAGCATTTCAAGTTTACAGAAAGTAGCTAGAAGAGAAGAGGAACACAAATGGAGAGAGAATGTAAGGATTAAGTAGCAATTAAAACATATGTTTCAGAAACACTCCCATTTCCAGATACTGTAAAAGGGGAAGGATGGAAGACGGATGGAGGGCATTGTAAAGAGACACCGAAAAACTAATGTAGCAAAATGACTAAACCAAGTAACAAAGCAGAGTGAGACTTTGCTTCCATCAGAGAAAGAGAAGGCAATGGAAGGACTTGGAAGTCAAAGTAGGAGCAATAAAGTATTATGACTGTGTATAAATAGTCAGAAAGGACAACTCTTGGTGCTAAAATATAGAGCTTATAGTAGTACAAAAGTAGAAAATAAGGAGTTGGATGTTCAAATGAGAGAGAACCATACTGCAACACAGGAATTAACTGGTGCTACCAAAGCAATGCTCACTAGTTGAAAAACTTGCCTGATTTTGCTTCAGGACAGACACTTGTTTCTGGAGACAGATGTTTTCCTCTTCAAGCTCAGTGTAGTCTTGCAGCAAACGTGCTTCTCGGAATTTATATTCCTTAATATCATCTCGCAGGCGGGCCCTTTGGATCTCCACATTCTGGTTGACCTGGAAAAATAAACAAACCCCCAAATGATGGGGATTTGGTCAACTACAATTAATTCCAAAATTCTGTATCTTTTCTTATGTGCACTAATTATTCAAATTATATTTAAACAAAAACTCTTCCCCTCACCCCCTGAAATTACAGAAAACCAAGTCATTTACATGATAATTAGATTTTGTTTTCTTGCTTTTCTTACAAATTCTCACCGTTGACTCAGAAAAAAGTCAAGAAACAAGCAAGGAAAGCAGCATTCACACCTGTGTTGCTGCAGTAACCAGCAAAAGTTTTCCAGACCAGAAGTCAGTGCCCAAATCTGTTTCCACTTTAACAAGAAGGACCTCTTCGCAAGAGAAAGATTCAGATGACTCCAGATGTTCTTATTTGGACACGTATTTGTTGATGCTTTTCAACAGACATTTTCTTTATGCCCAGAGTAATAAGTTGAAAATATGATACAATTAATCCTTTTGGAGAGAGACATAGAGTTAAAACTCATGAAATCTAAGATCTCACTTAGAAAAAAAAAGAAACTGGCTGACGTAAAATATTCCCTTCCCTCAGTTCCAAGACTTATGCAGGACTTAATGAAAGACCTTAAAGAAAAGGTTACCATTGTTTTGAAATAGGCAAGAAGTAAAAACCAATATATTGGCGTAGTATGATCTTGAGATCTTTCATGAATATACGCAGACACTTGAATAAAATGAGCTGGAACATATCCAGCTATGGGAATGGCTCACTGTACTTAGCTTTTATTTTTTCCAATATTATTTTCCTTCAAGCCCTATCTTCATATACTTAATTCATACAAAGTGAAAAGTATGTTCTAAAACATTAACAGAATTAGCTTCAGATATAGGCAAACAGGGAATACAGATGCGTAGAAAAATAGGATTTTTGCAGCTGTGCCCATGATGCAATGGGATGGTTTTCCACAGTTCTAAATCGAAATTACCGCTAGCTGCTGACAGAGGCAGCCTGTCACTTCAGCTGGGGCAATGGGACCTGCTGCCTGATCTCACCTGTCCTGCAGCCCAGCCAAGCAAGCTTCAGCCTCTGGCCTACAAACTCAGATTCCCTCCGAGCTCTCCACTCCTGGCCAGACACAGGCATGTCAGTGATGACTAAATACGGTCTCAGCCCTTGAGAGCATGCAGCAGGGATCCACTGAGTAACCATATGGGTACCAACAGGCACCTACAGCACACTGAGATAAGGGAAATGTTTGCAGCAGGAGCATGTGCCAAGACTTGAATCTGGCATGTTCTGAACACAAATACTGAATCACCTGCAATCACCTAATAAATTTAAATTTATTTATTAAATTTTAAAATAAATTTATTTTATCTATTTACATATCAGGTAAAAATAAGACTATATAAAAGTGTCTGCTTGTTTTTAGCTGCAAAGAGAGCACAGTTTCACAGCACACCGAGAAATCAAAATTGCTGCAACCAGACACTACAGTACACCAATGCAAATTACAAGTTGCTATATCCCGTATTCCACGCCTGAGTAAGTGTTGTCTCTCTAACTTCGCACAAACCCAGGGTCACAGGGAAATCTGAGGACTGACAAGAATTCACAGCTTTATGTCTCCTCAAAAACTGCAGCGGAGACCTCTTGCCTTTGGCAGAAAGAGCCTCCGGCCAGACAATCTAAACAGTTTAACAGGATTGCATAAGCCTTGATCAAACAAATGACACTATTTTCCCCATTCCCAAGTAAGTGAAACGCAATGGAAGACCTCTCACAAAGCTACTGGTGAGCTTCCTTCCCCACCACTCAGGCTACTTTGCTCTTCTTCCTCCCTGGATGATCTGATCTTTGCAGAGGTCAATGCCTGGAAAAACCTTTGGAAACTGTCTGGTCTGAAGAAAGAATGGTTTTTGTCCAACTCTGTCTATTTCATTCAACGCAACAGCAAGAGCTCATTATTTAGAGTGAAAGTATTGTCCTGCTTGTCTAGCACAAGAAAAATCATTCTATTTCCATGTGTGCAGGAAAGCCAGATTTAAAAATAGCTCCCATGTCTCCTGACCAGAGACGGGAGATCTGACTTAGATTTATTGGCTGTTAGCAAGCTGTGCATTTAGCTTACTCTTAGAATTTTTTTGTCAAATAAATGTGCATGCTTGCAAGCTGCAAGATTCAATCGGATGCCATGTGATCTCATATAACTGACCAAAGAGTGGGATTTTTCCACAGAAAAAAGAAGCTAAAGCTACTACATCCTTCCTAGATCAGATTTTTCTATTACTCATACAGAAAGTGGTATTCATGTACTTTAAGACAGACGTACATTGCACATGTTCTCTCTCACAGGTTTCACAGTTCCTCTAGCCTCTAGAAAAGGTGAGCTGACCTACTGTGGAGTCTGAACCTTCCTTTGATCCTTATTGCTTCAGTGATTCAGTGGCATCTTTTTTCCTCCTCTGCCTTAAGAACAGAGAAGAGGGGCTGGAATACATAGGAATGTCTGACCAGGTGCTCAGCTGGACCAGGTCACACCTCCACCCAAAGAAAATCATAGAATGATAATGATGTATTAAAGTGCTGGGTGGAGAACTCATGGCCCTAAAATCCCACTGAGTGTTCATCTACCTGACAAACTCCTCAGCTTCTCAACCCAGAGTACATCGCCACTGTGCAGCGCCTCCCATCCATCCTGCCCAAGAGAAAGACCATGATCTGAAAGTGATTTTGCCTGATCAAAAGGCCACAGACTGCCCTGCTCCTGCCTCTAGAGAGACTGTCTTCAGCCTTTTCACGCTCTCAGCTCTGCTTCAGAAGGGTTCTCCAAGAGGCCCCTCCGAGCAGCACTGGTACTAGAAAGAGCAGGGATTCCTTCAGGACCAGTCTGAATCTGCCCCTGCCTGCATGTCAAAAACACAACTACTGTCCTGCAATACTGTCAGAAGCCTGCTCCTTAGCACCTGCTTTTTCTATTACACCCCACCATATAAACAAAGGTGCATGTACTTTGACACTGAGAATTAAAATAACTGAGAGAAAAATCTCAGCTAGCTGATTCCCTCCTTTGTCCTGGGCACTGCACAGTAGCCTCCAGGTCAACAGGCAAAGGGTGATCTGTCAAGCCAAGGTGTGTCATTGGCATGGGTTCTGGTACTCTGAACTCCATCAGTTCATGAAGCCATGGGTTAGTTCAAGCTCCCCGCTGCAGTAAACACACTCACACCTGATTTTACTTGTCGTTATCATCATCAAGAGCCAAAGCTTAGTTTGCCCAGATTTATTACTAATTCTAGGTTTAGATTTAATTCTTCATGCAGTAAGTATTTCTAGGTATGATCATTCCCTCTTGCGTTATTCTTGGGAAAGAGTCACAAAAAAAGGATGTAGACACTTTGGAAGAAACACAGCGCAGTCAGACAGGACAGCAACTCCTATATATTCTGCTGCTGCGGGTAGAAGAAAACCATAGAATCATTTATATTGGAAAGAAAATGACCTTAAGATCGTCACCAACCATTAACCTAAAACTGTCAAGTCCATCAAAATAATCAATAAAACATCATCTTGCCAACTCGCAAACAGCCATTTTTACATTTGGAGCATGTCCAGCAGCTGACTTCCAGTCATGCTGCTCGGTCCAGATGTAACTTGTGTATTTTCGCATTATTTTTAGCATTATTTTTTTTTTTATACACTTCCGTACGCACAGCTCAAAAAATCAGCAATGAATCAAGAACTATTTTCTACACTGCTGTGGGGTATTGTCTGAGCATTACACCTGGGCCCAGAAGGCGCCAAAAAACCCACAGCTAATCAGTTTTGCAAGAGCCTTTAAGCCCAGACACTCTTCCGTTAGAAGATAAGGGTTGCCACTGAATTCTTTAACAAGAATAAATGGGGGAGGTGGAAGAACAAAGCACAAGACAACATCCACTCTGAAATCCTGCAAACCACAGGTCTTCCAAGGGCTTCATAAAGCAAAATGCAGCTCAAAGCAAAGGTGCCTGGAATGTGGCAGTATCTGAAAAGAAAAATCGCCTCCAGTTGCCGTGACACTGGAAGCAGACTGGAACTCTGCTGCTCAGCAGACTTTGAGAAGCGACCGGAATCCCTCAAAGACACCATGCTACCTCTGGGGTGGGCAGCTTTTCTGTTAAGCTGGTCTTAAAGGTTGGGAAATATAGACAAGAGTTGTGTCTGTGTTTCTAGGAACTGCTTCCCTGTCTAAGGACAAGGCTTAATTCCAGTTGTGTTCCACAAAGTTAAAGGAGAAGTTGACTGGCCTGTTTGATCACTTGTGACAGTTTGCACTGCAATCTTCTCTGTCAGACCCCAACAAGAGGCACCAGTGAATCCCCCCATCTCCACAGAAGTAACCCACATTTCCTCATTGATTTTACCACCAAATATTATCCACACATTTGTTACTATGTCCTAAAAATATTACATGAGACACTTGCAGCTGAGGTCACATGGAATAAGTTGAGATTTAGACGTGGGCTCTTGGATAGCCTCCCCTCCTGGCAGGGGAGGCCAGTTGATTAGCTTAGGACTAGACAAGACTAGTCCCCAGTGCTTCAAAGGAAGCTGCAGGAAAACTCAGGAGTAATAACTGCTGACTGTTTAATCCATCCATCTGTGGCTTACAGTCTCTGTAGTTTTACCAGTCTGAATTTAAGCAATGGTTTGAGCTCTCAAAACAATCATTTCTGCACCAGTGCCAAAAAAACTTCTGCTGAGCTACAGATTTCGTAAGTAATTAAACTCTTTAAGTAATTTCTCAGCGATTATTTCCCCTTAAAATTATGTGGTTTCAGTAGTAAAACAATAAAAAGTCAAAGCTACTTCGAAGTATTATATTAAGCAACCTACATAAAAGTAAAAGCCATCACTTCATGAGAGAAAACAAGACTATAAACTTTACTATCCCTCTCTGTGCATTTCAGTGTTTTGTTATAATCCCACACCTTCAGAAATTAGGGAGGAAAAAGGGATAAAAAGGGAAATTATGCCACAAATATTTTGCAGCAAGAAAAACTGCATTGGGAATGAGGCAGAAAAAGTACATCCAAGGGTCTCTGTGCTTGGCCTAAACAGGTGCCTCTGCTTTTTAAGGCAGCAATTCTGGAACTGATGTGCAGTAGCCGCAGCACCAGCACGGCCAAACGTGCAGCCACGTGTCTGTCAAATCACCTTTCAGCTCAAGAATCTTCCCTTTTTTTGGTTACATAGCACCAGAAAATGTAACAAATCCAAGCTGCAGTGCACCCTGTGCATCTTCACTCACCTCCTTCAGTTCCTGTGCAACAGAATTAAGGCGTTCATTTTCAGACTGTGTGTTGGTCAGGACATTTCTGATCTGCTTCAATTCTGTCTGCAACTCCATAACCTTCTTCATGTAGTATTCTTCTTTGGTAGCTGATTCTTGAATCAAGGTCTCCTCTCTGCTCTCTCCATCTGCTGCTACCTTCTTGTGGTTAGTATGGGCCTGTCCAAAAGCCTAGGACAGTCAGAAAACACATCTTTTATCAGTAAACCTATAATTCTGCATAAGTAACTTCAATTTTAAATAGTTGAAAACATTTACCCTCATATATTTCTTTGAGGCAAAGGAACATAACCTTTTCCTACACCCTCCAGTTCTGGGGTCAGATTTCCAAACACTAATAAGCGGCCAACACTGTGCTCTTGAAAGTAAACTGCAGCACCCAAACAGTGTTTTGTGATGCAGAATGCTTAAGTAGAACCTCATATAAACCCTTGTGGGAGGGAACAACAATGTACTGACTCGAGTCTGCTGTTAAAACAAGACTGGCTTTCAACCAGATGACTGCAAGATAACCAGACACTGCTGCACGCGCATATTCTCTATAGTGGGGCCAGATTTGCTTGTGCAAAACCAGAATCACTGAGAACACATTTGGTATTAGCAGCCTGTTCCCCTTCCCAGGCTGGGAGCTCCCTGCAGCTTCTCCTGGCTGGAGATTACAGCCCCCTCCCCTGGGCTCGGCGACATCGGTAGGGCTGCTCCGGATCCAGGCTAAGCCAGTGGGGTCACGCTGGCTGAAGTAGGTCAGCGGACGATCCCCCCAGCCAGCTTGAGACATCAATCCCCAGCAGTGTGCCAGCAAAGGCACTCAGAGGCAGGTCAGAAATCCAACCCACTCGGCACAGCTTGCTTCTGGCTAGTCCTCACATTGGCATTATTTTGCCTCCTCACATTTCTTTTTGGTGGTTTTCATTTTGCTTGAAACCCTTCCAGGTGATGGCCCCTGTGACAGTGTTCTCCACACGTGCCCCCAGCCCACACAGACACCCCAGCTGTTGCAGTAAGGAACAGCCTGTGGCTGTCACTGACACATGTTGGAGAGCAGAGCTGGCCACCTCCAGTAGTTATATTTGTAACACACTGCCTGACAGATTGGCCATATTCAATGAGATTAAAAATGCGATCTTCTAAGTGTTGCACACACTTGCACCACAATCCAACCCAAGGTGTATTTGGAGCTTTCAGGTGCCACAGTATCTTTTTGGGATGCCAAAACATGGCAGATTTTCCTAGACAACATTAATATTAGGCCAAGTCAAGGACAGAGAAGCATCTCATTAAACTCCTTATCTAGTCATGCATTTTCAATTGATCATCTTCTGCCAGCTCTTCAGAAAAATAGTGCCAGAGAAGAAAAAAAAATCTGCTTTGAAGAGAAACAGATTTCAGTGTTTTAATACTTCTGTATATTACAGCAGGGGCATTAATAGCACAGAAACTACGGACTATACCAGGGCTGAAACAGCTGATCAAGTATGCTAACTTTGCCTATGATTAAAGGCATCCAGATATTGCTCCTATCAGACTAAATTTTTCTTTCAGATAAGCAAGTCAGAGATACAGGAGACAAATATCCATTGCAGAAATTCTAGCCAAATTCATCAAGATGACCTAAGGGAAATTAAAAAGCGTCATATTTCAGACAGAAAGCACCATCTGTGCAGGTCCTTGTCAAATGAATTTCAACAAAGCAGCTTAAAAGCCTAATACCCAAGATCTCCATAAATGTTAAAAGGATAACAAAAAGCACGCCATCTCCTCAAATACACTATTTTTTTTCCGGTAATAAGTTAAGATCCACCTTTTATAGACCAGCGTGAATGACAAATCTCTAGCACAGAGAAAGAGACAATGGGCATCTCTTTCCCCAGTGAAGTAGCACGATTTGCTCAGCTGCAGGACGCCAAAACAGCAAATGGAAGCTGAGGACACTTAAAGCCACAGCTGATCAGCCACACCTCAGAGTCCAGGCATGATTCCATTGAGGAGCTCAGTAATGCCACTAAGGGAGGGATTCTTAAGAATAATGACTAATTTGCTTGTGAAACTTCCAAGGCAGATGCTAGGCCTTGGGTTTCTTTAACATCTGGAGAGAAAATATCATCATTTTGCCCAAGTCACAATTGACAGTGAGTATTTAAACACAGAAACTGCCATAGAGGATGAGATTGGGCTTTTTTTTTAATCCAGTATCCTGTCTTCTACAGAGGCTAATGCCAGATGCTTCAGAGAAAGGTGCAAGAAACCACATAATCTCCCCAAGCTGGGGATTGCCTTAAGCCTCGAAGGAGAATGCTTAATGTAAATTTGGAAGAGCTACTAACATTGAGTTACCCATGTAAAATATCCCTTTATTTTTCAGAGGTTTATGCATTTTTGGCCTCAGTAAAATACTACAACAATGCATTCTATATTTAAAATCTTATTCTTACACGACAGTTTTTCATCAGTTTACAGGTTCCCACATTTCTGTATAAGAATGCGTATTTTTGTTCAGAGGCTTGAAGGTGTATTGTTAATTCTATGGTCCACTGTCAATCATTCACTATTTCTTGAGACATCAATCACAGCTCTCTATTCCCTGGTGATGGCAAGACGAAGTTCAGTAAGTTATCACTACTTTCATGTGTGAGAGGTTTTTCCATTCACTACAACAGTCAGACTCCCATTTCACAAAATGCCTTTTTATTATGGCTTGTCTCAACTGGCACAGTTGACCCAACCAAACGGGAACTGCTCACACACACTAACTGCAGAAACAAGCTCATGGTCACTCCTACCAAAGGAAGCTGCTGTTCTCTGTGGGCTCCAGTTATTTCTGCACAGTAAGGCTGTTATTTGCTCTCAGCCAGCATGCTCATGAAGTGTCAGCAGAAACCCTGCCACTAGCTTGAGTAATACTGTCTGGAGTACAGAACTGTGAGTAAATCGACTCTGACACACAGAGAACATGAGAAACCTCCTTAAGAGCCATGGTCATCAGGACAGGCAGCCTGGAACAATTCAAGCTGCATGCATTTTTAAGAGAACACTTGAAAAGCACTTCCATTCTAACCAAGCTTTGTTATCTCTCCTGTAAGTACTGAGAAACAACCTCAGACATCACCGTTACAAGCCATTTTCATAATTCCTGTGTAGAACAGGAAATGCAACTTTTAACAAAATTGTGCAAAATTACAGGGCAATGCAATTACCTGCCATAGCTACAGCCCAGACCTGTCTTAAATCAAGCTAGTAAAAGGAAAACTTGAGTTTTTACTGCTATGCATGAAACCCCTAAACCTTCATACATCCTAGAGTCTAGCACCTGCCCATCTACTTTTGCTTTAACAGTATCTAAAACACAGAAGCAGAAGTCAAAGTTACCCTGCTCTTCCTCCTCTTCCAAAACCTCTATTTCCATCTACTAAGGAAGAAAACTGTTCACAGTTATATTAGAATGATAGGCTTTGGAGTATCTCTTCACAAAATAAAAGTTTCTGATGTGAGGGGTGCAAAACACCATGTTCTGCTCAACAGCTGCCTCTAGCAATTATGAGACACTAATGTCAAGGGATTATCAAAGTTCTTATCTTCCAGATTCCCAAGATCAGGGCAAAAGCAAAATCAAAGAGCTCATGAACCGAAATGCTGTCTTGCTATTTGCTCAGGTGTGCTTGTCAGTGCACTGGAAAGCACTTTGCTGGACAAAGGTACAATTTACTCAAAACTATCTCTTCAGAAGGCTGCATGGGACACACATCAAAAGTCCTCTTTGGGTTTAACACCATCTGAAAGCAACATAAATGAACCTCTACCCTCCAACACACAACCTCAAATTCTGTAACACCCAACTCTAAACTCTGTATAGCCATTTACCTCTGGACCAGGCAAACATGAAACACTTCCCAGCTTGCAGCTATGTGGTGTGAGGGCAGCGAGCTTAGAGAAGTGCACCAAATCACTTGGATGCTAATTTTTGGTTCTTGCTCGTTAACCTGCTGCCAAAGCTGCAAATCGACTGAAACCCTGACAGGTTTCCTTTGGTCAAGCTGCCATCCCCAACCAGACATGCCAGTCCATGAGGTCCTTCTCCTCTCTTCTTTCAAATACACTAGGCAGTGTTGCCCAAAGGCCAATTATAACATGAAACCCATGGAAAATTTACCATAGTTTGCTGGTGAAGGTTTACCAAAATTAGTACTGAAAATGCTATTGAATCAGCTTTCATATTTGCAGAATTACTTACATCAGTAGACTCAAGGCATGTAGAAAACACATGCTATCATATTCTTAAATAGCTCAGAAAATATCGTTGCTAAATTAAGGAGATTAATACAAATTTAATCTTCAGATGATGAGGTCTTAAATCTCAAGAATTCAAAGCTCTCCACAACAATTATGAATGGAAAAAAGAATCTGGACAGTAAATGGATGAGGCAGACTCATCCAAAAACTGCAATGTTATATAAAATGGTCAAACCCAGCTCACTTCAAATGAAGCCCTGGATCTAACTACATTTAAAAGTAGTTTTGAGTTTAAAGTACTGATTTCCAAAAGACAGACTTAATAAAAGGTGAAGCTTCCTCTAGGTTTGATGATTACACAGATTCATCTGTTTATGTTGTAGGAGGAACAAGATCACAACCACGCAGAGGCAGAGAGTTTTTTGCATGAAAACCAGCACACTGAAGGATGCTTTCCTATAAAACTCCAAGCTTTGAGAAGAAAGTTTTCCCAATTCTGTGAAGTTTAGCATACTGCTAAGATATCAAGTTCTTTAAAAGATGGTTAGGATTTTAAATATGACCTTTTGATACAAGTTCTTTATCACAGCACAGTTGTTCACTAAACACATGAAATATGAAGAATCTCTGAAACATGCTTCTTGGAGAATTCCAAATGCTTCTCTCAGAACAGCTGCTGTGATATGGGAGATACAAAGATTGAGCTCAGTCATGCTCAAAAGCAAGACTCCAGGCCCGTCAGGAAAATCAGAACAGTTCTGCCTTATTTGCCTCTATGATCTGTCACTCCAGACCTCTGCTTAGCCCAAAAATCATCAAAAGTATGCTGGTTATGCTTCCATATTTTCTGGGACTTCCTGAACTAGACTGCTAAAAATAAGAGTAACACAAAACACTGGGACACCACTATCAAATAAACCCCCCCCCCCCCCCCAAGACCTGCCGAAAAAGGCTTTCTTTGCTCAAA
>VZTE01001930.1:676215-725808 GCA_013397775.1 Eulacestoma nigropectus
CCCCCCCCCAAAGTGATGCTGTAAAGGGCTTTTTCTGAGCAAACCCAGTATGATCTCAAACGCTCTACTAACCTCTGCAAAGAGCTGGTGTCCCTAAAGGCCTGTCGAGAGCTGACCAGAATCCAGGTGCTGGACAGGGACTGTTAGAGGCTCTGGAGGCTGCCCTGCGCTGTCTCTAGGGCACTACCCTCACTCTGTACCTGTCTTCTTACACACACTGAACCACGGCAACTAGGGAAGGGCAAAAAAAGAGTCTCATAGCTGCTTAAAGCAGATATACTGACAAGGAAAGTCACAGCCCACCTGCCCTGAGATGACACAGATGAAGAAAGAGAGGAAGTAACATCTTCCTCATACTCAGTCAAAATGACAGGGAGGTTCCTGTGCCATGCAGGAACACACCCAAGCAAGCAGAGAACAACACAAATATCTCAGTGAAGGAGTTTCATAAGATAAATTGCTTACAAATTCATTTGTCGTGTAAACCTGAACTTGTGTCTCTGTTTAAAGAAGTAGGGAGGAGGCAGAGAGACACAATTGCTTCTACATGAGCTGAAAAACTAAGAAAGAGGGAGGAAAATCTTAAAAGAGCACAGAACTCCACAATACAAATCAACTTCTGGACATCATCGACCCCCATGCTCATTTCTTCTCAAATGAAGTCTCCCTTGCCTGTGCATGTCCTCGTTTCTTCCCATTTTCCAGGCTGTGCATCCAGCCACACATTATGCTGAAATGTCAAGCAGCAGGGGCAGTCTTCAGTAAATGCCATACTGGCCTTTTCTCTGCAATGAAACACTGCTATATGATGGTAACCATCCTAAACAGATGAAGTAGCATGAGGCATTAACCCTTTCCTTCACTCACACAGTGATGTTTAAGAGATGCTTCAGCCCTTCTTGCTATCACAGTCACATTAACACGGCTGCTGCACCACCACAAGCAGACCGGAACATGGACACATTCCTCCAAGAAGCATGTTAGGAAGAAGAGAAATTAGTTTCAAATTCATTGACAAGAAAAGCTGACATAAATACAGGAGAAAGGCAATAAAGGAGAGCTTGTCTGAAAAGAGTCCCTTGACTTTTTCAATCAAGTTTGAAAAGCAGATTGATGTCCATGTGCATGCGCGCACCAGGAGAGCAGTACCACGTACCTCCATCACCAGAGGAAACAAACACAGAGGTGCCTACTCACCTTTGTGGTGAGGTTTGGGAGCACTCTAGTAGATGGGTTTCTGTTTCTTTTGTGCTGAAGATCAAGACGGATTTGCAGAAACTGCCCCTTTTAGAAGGCTATCATTAGCTACTCTCGCAGTGAAAAAATGGTTTACCCATAAAAATTAAACAGGACCCAAGCCTCCAATAAAAAGAGCTGCCATCAATCAAGATGTCCTTTTTTTAAAAATAAGGATAAAAGTCATGAAACTAAAAATCAAACAAGACACTTTCCTTCAGTTGCTCTCTACCACTGCTCAAGAGAGGTTCAAGTCTTTTTTCTTTTCAGGAGGCTTTGTACTGATTAACAGAGATCAGCACTCATCCTCCCTTCCTTCAGCTGCAGGCACCAAACTGTGATCAAGGTACACATGCTCTCTCCCTTTGGTGTAAGGGAGCAAAGCCAGCCCTGCCAGGACTCATTACTGTCCACTCTGACTTCCAAGCAGAGGTCCTGGAAAGCTTGGAGTTAAAAGCCAAGGACATTAGTCACAAGGTTTCATTCACCACTGTCATTCATCACTGCCATGAAAGACCGAGGGCATCGCTGCCCTCTGCCCTCGAAGATGTGAATGCTACTTTTGTTTCAAAGCTCGTGCTATAAATTAGCTAAATACATATCCTCCCAAAATGTGGTCTCTGTCACTCATAAACACATGTGACTACTGACATCAAAAGTACAGTTATTGACAGTGTGAAGCATTTCCTCAATCCCCAGTGTCCTGTTCTGGAGACAGTGGGCAGGATGGTGTCCCTATGGCCACCTCAGAACCTGCTCCGCTGCTTTCTTCATTAGTCACCTTCCCAGGAAAGCCACACAGCCAGCAGCCCCCTGCACAGCCCTCCAGCAAGCACAAACTAGTAGCTACTCCAGCTGTTCTCAGTGACTGCAATGGGCACTCAGCCAAGGCTTGGGGTTTTGGTTTTGGGTTTTGGTCGGGGGTCTTTTGTAAGAAAAATTACTATACCTGTAGCAGGGAAGGAGAATTAAAAAGGACCCAGTTGCATTCTACCGAGTTTAAACCAGAGAGGAATGGAGGTTTTGGTGAGCATACATTTGTGCTTTCTTATAAATAAAGAAAAGGTGCATGTGAGCACAGGAAGGTGAGGTGGAATGACACACAAGTCAACAGAAAAAAGTACTCCTTTCAGGATAACTTTATGTCTGATGGGTTAAGGAAAAATATAAAACAAGCTATCCTGAGGCATCTTTCTCTGCTGTGCATCCTAACAGATCAATGAACTACTGCCAGCAACATCTACACAGCTCCAGACCAGGCCTGAAAGGAAAGAAAGATGGAGATGTGCAGGAGAAGGAGTTAATGCTGCTGACCATCAGCACTGTTTAGGAGCTTGACAGCAGAGGAGACTAGAGACTTCTACTTACAAGTGCAAAGGGTGCCCTTACCTGCCCACTGTGGTATTGAAACACAGCTCAAACTCACTCTTCCCAGAAATCACACTGCAGGAAATTTGATCATCAATTGCTGATTTTTAAACCCTTCTGCTAAATTTGATGGAATTATTTATTTGTACAGGCCAGTTCACTGCATCAGCTGATCCTGTTAAGCCAGTCACTGGGCCATCTTCCCCTGCATACGAAACAAGAAGTGACTGCAAATGGACTCTGAACAGTGGTGTCCTGTTAAGACTGTCGTTCCTCTGCAGGCACTCGAGCTAAGCACCTGTCAAGACATGCATTACAAATGATAGTGCAGAAACTTGACGTAGGTATTATCTATAACGAAATAATTTTTAGAAACTGAAAATCAGAAGCAGTGATCTGTAAGTATTGCACTAGATCTCTAGCAGCTGACTTCAAAGAATAATTTCACTAAAGCCCATAAATAGTCCTGAGAAGATATGCTATGAACCTTCAAAGGGTGCAATGCACACTAGAAACTTAGAAGCAGCCTGTTCCTACCTAAAATGTTAGGTCTTTACTTAAAACTCAACAAGATCTTACTGAAATTACATATTTCATGAAGGACAATGCAGGGTTATCTTAAGTATGTGCCTCACACAGCCTTTACTGTAGTAATTCATAGAAGAAAAAACTTTCATCTAGTGCTACTAATCAAAAGATACCCATTGCTGTTCAGTAAGCACCTGATCAAGAAATCACTTGAAACTGAGCAAATGCATCATGGACTACCCCTGAACACCGCCCAGCCATGGGAAGCAGTGAATTAATACCGTGCTTTGCATTGCTTGTGCGCACAGCTTTTGCTTTCGCTATTAAACTGTCTTTATCTGAATCCATGAATTTTTTAGCTTTTACCCTTCCGATTCTCTCCCTGATCCCACTGGTGGGGGAGGGCGAGAGTGGCTGTGTGGGGCTTGGAGGCTGGATGGGGTTAAAACACAACATCACCACTAAAAGATTCTGCAACAGCATGAAAGAAAAATCAACTGAGGTCTCAGTCCTCTAAATATGTATGTGGCTGTATTTAAAGTTAGGAGGAGTTACGCTTACCAAAGACAACTTATAAACTTACTAAAACCAACTTATATTTAACAAAGCCAGTATATGCATTCTGTCCTTCACAGTAGACCAAAATGGAAATAGTTTAACTGCCCCACACACAACTCGCAAGAAAAATCTTTTTTTTTCTATTTGAACACAACGATTTGCCTGCAGTCTGTCAGGCATATGCACCAGGAATGTGTGTGGCTTTGCAAGTAGCAGGTGTGACCAAGTTCCTCTTGGCAACCTTGGATCTCCAGCACAGCTCCACCACCTCCTTCATTCACAGCCCTAGCCCATGTTCAGCCTGTGGCCAGCCACCACTTGGATGCCAGTACACCCACACAGACCTCAGCTCCTCATTTGTTCCTCACCATTGCAAAAGCTCTCACATTTTCACAAGTTTAGTAGTAGGCTCTTTCTCCCACACTCAAATATCCCCAGGGGCCAAACACAAACCTTAATTAAGCAGCAGGCGTAAGAGTCACAAACAACAGCTCGCAGGAGATCTGGTACCCTCAGGGAAGCTGTGAGGCTTTTCAAAACATTACATCACTTCCCACCATGTCAGCCCACTCCATACCAACATCAAGCATTTTCCAAGAGGTCACGCAGTGGTGAAGATTCATGCACACTCCATGAGGGAGTCCAGTCCTCGATCTGGCTTTAATTTTGTTAAAATAATGGTTTACACTTTCTTTGGTGACAGCTCAGTTAACATACAAAATAATTCTAGACTGCCTTCCATAAAATGTTATGGTGTGAGGTGGAGAAGGATTACACCTTCCGGAGCGTCACTGCAGCACAACCCTGCAGCAGAGCTCACTCATCCTTAAGGTGACTGTAAAGTAACACACTGTAAGGAAACAAAGTGACATTGTAGAAATTTGGAGTATCGGGCTGCCCATCTACTGCTGTAAAAGCCTGCTGAACGTGTTTCAACACGATTAACTCCAGAATTAGGAAGAGCTACTGCAATATTACGAACTACTTTTCTAGAAAAGTAGCACAAAAATAAAGCACAAGATATAACATCCTCGTTCCCACACAAGAAAGATCACTTATTACATATGAGCACAATCCACTTATGCAACCACTGTTTAATTGCAGGCTTCTACAAGGTCAATCAAGACTTTAAATTGGCACCAAAGGAACTGCTCCCTGGCTCAGCAGCCAGTCTCAAGAAATTAAGTTTAACCTCTCTCTCACCTTCTCTGCCCCAACCCAGCATTTGAAATTAGAGAACCGAGAAGATAATTGTTTTAACTGGGAGCAAGATTGAGAGTTTAGGGATGAGAAGACACAGCTTCCACTCACTCTTTAGCTATTGGTAACCAAAGGACCACACACACACACAGAGCGGTAACAGAAAACTCTTTCCATCCACTTCACTGGCTTTGCTCCCCGACCAAGGATGTTTCATCTGTATGGCTAACAGTAAGTATGAAATCCTCCAGTGATACTCAAGTAAATGTTTTCCTTTCTTTTTTTAATACAATAGCTAATAGCATTAGCATTTCATTGCATGAGGAATCCTCCTAAGAACAATGCTTGCCTGCTGCGCAGGCACACCCACTCTAGAAATAACACAAGGAAGTAAGTTGCATCCTGCAAAACATATGTAATGTACAGCTTACTACCCTGCTGCTTGTTTACCAGCATAGTGGCTTCCTCCGGTGTGACAATAATAGAGGCTTCCGTGAACAAACCCTGCTCTACAAGGAGTCTTGAAATACGGCTGCATAAACACAGCCCAGTGCATACAAATACGTGTTAGTTGTTGGTATCAGAATGAACCAGGACATGAGGCACTTTGGGGGAAAACAAAATAAATTTTTAAAGTCTCAGACTAATTATTTAGAATACCTAAGCAGATTTTTAATCACCGAAGTATTAAAGGAGACTAATGCTAAGTATGGAATCACTTCCTGCATATGTCAGAGTTACCTGTGCTCATGTGAGCTCTGCTGTTCACATACCTCTACATGACAAGGTTTTATAAAAACCAAAACTACTAGTCAGGCTTTTTAGTTTCAGTGGTCTTCAATCATTCTCACACACACTTGACTGCACAAGGTATATCATCAAATGTACCATTGGTAGCTAGTTCTGCATGGCAAAAGTAGACATTTTCTTGTTATCTAATTGCCCTTTCATTAAGAACTTGTTACACCTGAATAATAAATTCGTTTTCCCCCTAGAACCTAAGCAAAGGTCCACAGAGTTTAACCCAAATACAACTGCATAATATTTTGTGTCCTACTAGCACAGTATTTACAACAAACTCCAGAGGAGTCTCTTGATTCCCTCTGATGTGTTCTGCTTGCAGCCTACATCCAGGCTTCACACTAAACTACAGCATGCTCACTTACCATTGCCCATTATGGTTGTGTATTGCTTAAAAAAAGAAACATTAGACATATTTGAGCCTCTATTTTAAGGTTTGGGTTAAAAAGCAAGAAGGCAGAGGGACAAAACCCAGCCTTCTTCTCGTAATGCAATTTCTACAAACACCCCGTAGCGAGCAACTGCCAGCTGCAACAGCCACACGGCCAAGTCACTGGTGTGCACCAGTTAATCTGGAGCACACAGCTCAATCTATACTCAGTGTGGCTGGTGAGGTACTGCCCAGTGCCCTCAGATGTCTGTCTGTCAGTCAGTGTCAGAAACAATTTAAGGACAGGGTTTTACCATCACTTAAAAAAGGGAGGACAAGTGCATTTCCATCTGCTCAACTCCATGAGACACTTTCTGGAGTAAAGGGGAGGATTAGGAAACAGAGAACTACAAAACACAGGAGGAAGTGAAGCCCTGGTGCATGACTTAAACACTGGCAAACAAGAAGCAGAGGCTTCCCTTAGGGCCCCATCCCTGGAGGGGTCCCAGCAGCATCGCACAGGACGGGAGGAAGCCCCCCAGCACATGACAGCACAAGCACGCTGACAGCTATTTTTACAGGGCCCTGTCAGGATTACAGCAACCACTGCTTATTTTGGAGCAGAATACCTGTCAAAACAGAGCAATAATAGGCACTGTCCTTGCTGGCAAGAGCAAGAGTTTTGGCTAAAACAGCACAACAGAGAGACCTGCACACCGTTACATACGTGCTGAAGATGTTATGGATCCTGCCCCTTTGCCCAAGCCCATTCTAGCAGCATCCAGCACATCTAAAGAGACTGCACCTAGGTTATCCTGGGATGTGTCACTGCTCTGTGGCCATCTGAGAGGTCCTACATCACCACATTCTCATGACACTATCAGCTGCCAAGCAAGGGCCTCTTCTCGTCAAACATTCAAACCCTTTTCATGATTTAAGTTCAGTTTTGTTTTCTACCTTATGAGCAAACCCCAAAGTCTCCAAAGTTCAGGCCTGATGGTACCACGGGCAGCTTCAGCACCTCTAATGTAGATTCTTTCAAGTGCTATATTGTTTTAATAATTAAAGAATGTTAGCAATTACTATCATCAGAAAGATTCCTGCTTGCTTTTTATGCTCCTGGGCCATTCCCTAAAATATAAAGTAAATTCTTGTTCTGTACTATAGATAAAAAAAAAAATTCCTTATACCGGTTTCACATTCATTTACCTCCATTTTGTAGATACATGAACACTATTTCCAGATACTCACTTTCCAACTACCTGAGGAATGATAAACAGATACCCACCTACCTGGCATCCAGACCTCACACTTCATCACACACTCCACTCAAATCATAAATATGCCCACATTTGGCACCAAGTAACAAGCAGACACTTATTTCCTGTTATCTCTCAGGCAAACACAACCTAACCTTCCAGCCCTGGGCTTTGTTCATTAATATTGGGTTCTTCAATTACAACAAACAACTGCAGTTCTGCAGAATTTCAGAAGTTTTTTAGGAACACCAAGATACTGATGAAATCAAGATTAACACAAGCCTCTTCCTTTATTTCCTTGACATGTAATACCATCAAAATGAGCCTCAAAATTCCACATGAAGCCAGAATAAAACGCATCCCTAACCTTAACCACCTTGACACTCCCAAACAAAACTTGAGGTCTGTCTAAAGCATGGATAAGCTACCTTCCTTCTCTAATGGCTGTCAGAGCAACACATTAGCTAGCTGTGCCACTGTGAGGGAAAGGCACTCCTCCTCAGTCTACTCAGTAACTCCACAGTTACTCACAGGAGCAAAAAGCAAGGGCCTTGCAGTTAACTTATTGACAAGTACCATTTTTGCCATTTTCAGCCATATTTGCTGGCTCAAAAATGCAACTTTAGAACAAAGTCCTTCCTTTATATTTAGGGCACTACCGGCCCTAAATTTTATACCAACGGCTTAAGTTCTGCTTTTATTTACAGGAATGTAAGTGAATGATAGAGATTTTGACTAATAAACACAAGTATAGAAAATGGACCCTATAAAAAGAGATACTTAAGCCATTTTGCATGCTACATAGTTAGATCCTGTTTGTATCATGGAAAAACACAAGTACTCAGTATATTTGAAATCCTTCCCAGATGTGCAAGTATGCCATTCTGCTCAGGATTTTTTGACACTTTTTTTGTACCGTTGCTGGTTTTAATAAAACAACTTAAACACACTCAAAAAACCTCACTCAATACAGATACTAATTTTTTTCCATGGTCAGTGCTGGAAAAAATAAAATTTCAAAACAAAGTCTTCATTCTTCAGTTTTAATGATTTTAATAAGCCTCATGTGTTGTTCAGAGTTACAAAAGACTACCAGTTCCAGGCAGTGACTGCAGAGGTCCTGCTGCTATGAATTACAGATCCCCACTAAGAGTCCTTTAGTGCTCGCTCCTCTTGTGCTGTGCAAGACCCTTGTGTTTACATGTCAAGCATTCCCTCAATTAGAACTCTCCAAATGACCAAAACCATGTCACTTTATAATCTTGCAGCTCCTTTGGCCAATTCACGTTTCTTCCATCAGATCTATACTTAACCCAGAATCTTGTAAATTTCCAGTTTATCTATTACCCCTAAGTGCAGATGTCTCCTCACAAGTCTTTAGTCTAACACACGCACCAAGATTGCCACTGTTAATACAAGACAATCTTCACCAGCACAGAGCTGCTGCAAAAGGAAAGCTGAAGCAATGGAAGTAACCAGCTGCAGCCAATGTCCAGCCTGTGCTCTGCACACAGGCTGCCTGACAGAAGCGTACACTGTTGCACTGAGAGCAGCCAAATCTAGCCCAAAGGCAGTCTACCCTACTGCTGAAGGTTCTCCTCCCTGACAATTCAGCAGCACAGCATTGATCCAAATGGATTGCACATTAAAGACATTAAAGCTCATGTTATTTTATGTATCCTGCCTGAACTATAAGGGAATAAGGCTGTTGGAAACACAAACAGGCTCGAGTAAGAATACAGATGAACAGCCAAGGAAGCTATAAGCTAGGATGCAAAATACACAAAATCCATGCAGCCAGGTGCAGGGTGCACAAAAGAGAAAAGAATTCATTAGCAGTACTGGATTTCTAGTTATGAAATGGCAGCTACACCAGCAATACGCTTATGTAACAGCAATCAGCTGGCAATCAAAGCACAAAACTCTTCAACATCAGTCTCTTTAACTGCTTCAAGGATAAATTCAAACGCCACTTGTCACCACAACAGCTGTTCGGCCAGCTCTTCTGTTTTGCCTGTGTTTTTGTTTTCTTAGATGGGGAATATCTGTCACAGATTCATTCACATCTGTCACCATCCTCCAGCCAGCCTTCATGTGGTTGCTAACTGAAAATGCATCTTAAAACAAATAAACACATCTTGACTTAAGTTCTGACCTCATGGTCAGTAGGAATATAATGCAGGTTTTGTTGCCTCTAATAATAATTTAAACCTCTCTATGAAGGTTCAGTTGCCCAAGGTCACATGCCTGAGGAGGTGATACGTGTGAACCCCTCTGCCAGCATCCAGCCAGAACCACTCACTCTTACACTTGGGTGAGGACCAGACTATTCAGGAGCCATCTACTTCTGGGCCACAGACAGATCAAGAAGGCCCACGCCAGGTCTGATCTTTGTAGTAACGCTACAGACATTGCTATATAGAATCATAAGTGAACAGGATGGTAAAAAAAGTCTTACATAATAAGGATTTTAAGAGGATTTTCTATAATAGTATATTTCAGATCCTATTGCTAGAATTATTCCACCGAAATTCTACAAATTATTTTTTTCCCCTCCAGGAATTTGTGTAAAAACATGGAATCAAAGCAAGCTTCTGGATACGTTTCAGTGATGAGCAGCCCGCAAACTTGTGTCCCCATTACTGCTCCCTCCCTCCATCCTATTTGACTGCATTTTCTTTAAACAAATCCATGTACTTATGAGCAAATAAACATTTTGACCGCATCTTGCTCTACAGACACAGTAGTTCCCCTACAGAGAGGCA
The DNA here is from genome assembly GCA_013397775.1 of Eulacestoma nigropectus. Taxonomy (NCBI): domain Eukaryota; kingdom Metazoa; phylum Chordata; class Aves; order Passeriformes; genus Eulacestoma; species Eulacestoma nigropectus. The sequence continues at coordinate 686,301 of VZTE01001930.1, forward strand.
TAAAAGACTAGTCTTCACAAGGGCTCAAAAGGCAGTCTCCTCCTATCCCCAAAGGTGAAATTTGTTGTTTATTAATCTAGATCAGCAATTGCAAGAGATGTGAAAAGTTATCCCCCCTCGTTGATTTATATTGTGGCAGTAGCCTTATGTAAAACAACAATAATTTAAACTACAGTTTTATGCACACAGCTGCCTTGATTAAAGGAAACCAACCCGTACTGCCAGGACTGTTTGCATCGATGCAACACTTACACAGCGCACAGCTGGTGGCTTGTGAGTGGACAGCCAACAGCAGGGACTCAGCAGACACAGTCACAGGCAAAGTCATCTCCCACCACCACTACAGCATCCAGGGTAAGGACTTCAGCAACAGGAAACTTTCTCCCAAGTTTCGTACCAGAGACCATAAAAAGAAGTGGTAAATAACTCCTCTACTTCTCCATACACCTCATAGGGGACTCTGGAGTTGGATCTACAGGCAGACCGATCAAAAAGTGTGAGTCCTCTCCACAGACAAACCATCCAGGACCATTGTTGTACGGGTTGGTTGGACAGTGGCCCAAACAATAAGCTGTTTTCAGAAAATCAGGGATTCATCCTCTTATGTGGCATGAGGGAGGGATTAAGCCTTAATTTAGCACCATTTAGAAAAGATTACCCTTTAATTGCAATAGGAGTTGGCAGACACTGGCAGCAATGAAAAGCCTTTATCCTGCAAAGCTTCCAAGCGGTCAGCGACAGCTCCCAGGTCAGCAGGAGAGAGCCAGCCCGTGCTGTCCCCAGCCAGCTGCTCAAGGCCACTGGACCGATGGGGCAGAATGCAGGGGGCACACAGCTGCATCATAGCTGCAGAGACAAATCCCTCATTCATCGGCATTGAGACTGGGTAGGGCATGTGGCGCTGCCACAGTGCACTGAGGAGCTAAAGCCTTCAGAAGGGCTCAGCTGCCAGTACCACCCAGAGCTCTGCCTGGCAGGACCCAGCTGGTTTGGGCAGAGATCCAGTATCGGGGATATGCCCACTTCCTGCCTGCTGGTATCAGTCTGGCCAGGTCAGCAGAGGAAGCTCCCCACTGACCTCAGCTCTGCCATTCTCTGGTGACAGGGCAAAGAGGTGTCATGCTGTATTTTCTGGCACCAAGAACTCTGCTAAAGCAGATGCACCACATGCCTCAGATGGAAGGTTGCCAGATCCCTGCCACAGGTTCCCAGTAGCCCATTGCCATTAAGGAGGCTGTTACAAATGTCTTCTAATTTGGAGCAAAGCTAAATGCTCTTCCAGATAGGCACCCAGGAAAATGTAATTCTTGTTTAAACAGATTTTGCTGCAGCAGTAATGTCTGTTTTACATCTGTGCTGGATTAATCCCAGCTTAGGCTGGCATAAGGCATCCCAAAGCCTACTGCATCTTAACTCAACCCAGCTTTATTTTTAAAAGTTCAATGCAAAGTAGTCATTTGTATGCATAGACAAGGCCTTAAACCAAGGTTTAACCCCCTCCCTCTCCACTCCTTATCCATGCCTGGCAGTGCCCGGCATTTTTGACAGCCTCAGGCCTGAAAGACAATGCCAGTGCCCAGCTGGCTGAGCCATCTGAACCTACTGGGAACCAGTGAGGGGAGAAACAGCTCTACAGCAAGGAGCCTGTGAGCTGGAGAAGAAAACTATCAGAAAAAGACTGATTAGATGAGGAGCCATAAGACGTACTAGTGTCAAGGAAAAAAGCAAATCTTGTAAGGAGGAGGCAGAGAGTATGTGTCCAAGGGAAAAGATAAGAGATGACAGCCAAGACAGTGGCATATGCTAACAGTGACAGCAGGATGATCAGCAACTGGAATGGAATTCAGCAGGAAACCAAGGAAAAGGAACAAGACCAAGTGCAGGAGGAAGTAGGAGTGGGAAGAAGAGACATGAGCCTGTAGCTGCTTGTCCACTTCAGATATGAATGGGCAGCCTCATCCTCTTTGTGCCCTAACCGCTTCCAGTTTCTTAGCCAAAGGCTGAAGTTTGTCTCCTATGCTGGAAGAAAACCTGAGTAATTGTGCCATCTGCTCAGGGCATTCTTTCCTGAACATTTAAGTTTCGAAAGTTCAACACCAAGTAGCCCGGCACTGCACTCAAAAACACCTTAGAAGAAACTTTAGAGTATATTATTAGTTATCCTTGGACACTATTACACTGCTTTGCATTCACTGTCACTGCTACCCTTGCTGCTCATTCTCAGACGAAACGCTGGGTACATCTATACAGGACTAATGTCTAAAGCACAACTAATTCAAAATAAAATTATAATCCCAACGCAGAACTGAGAGTCGCACCTTGTACTCAGCGACACACTGAAGCAGACCAGTTTTATTTTTTAAGACTAACAGAAAGATTTCTCTGTCTCTCCAGGAGTTCATTTCATACTTAGAGCTTGAATTTGAGCAAGTTGATTTGTTGCATTATAAACAGACACTGGTTTTATGCACATGAAGGCCACAAAGTTAAAGAAAAAATGAAAGAAATTGAGTAAGAGCAACTCTAGCAATCTCCAGAGATGTTATCCAAATTCCTCGAATGTAACTTTTCCATTATTACTGCAGTCTTTTGCACTGCAATAAGAAAGAGAAACAGACATACACCCATTATCTACAGACCTGAAATTTCAAGACACTAGATCAGTAATCCAATAGGAAAACACTACAACTACACTCTGCTGCAACACCAGTTCCAAAGGCAGCATTAAGACAGACCAGAAAACACAGGAAGAGGAGTTAAAAAAGTCAAGAGTTAAACAACCTAAGCCTGAGTACTGGAGAGCCTTCCTGGGTACACAGACACCAAGTACTGGGCTGTTCCTGATAGCTCTGGAATCCTTTAGAAGTAAAATCTAGCTTTAGAGCCTCATTGAACTAAGAGGCAATGGAACAAATCTTGGATCTGCATGAACTCCGTATCTTGTGGAGGCTCTGTTCCCTTGTACAGCAGTGCCCACTGAAGATTAAGGCCACATTCCTCCTACAAAGCCTAACTATGTGCAGTAAGACAAAGCTAACACATGACTAGCACAGCATGGTACCAGGCAACAAACGGAGACCAGGGCAAGAAAAATACTTTCATCAAATTAATCACTTCCTATGGAGATGACTCTTGCCACGGAGAACAACGATAATAAAACAAGAAAATACATTTCTCATAAAGCACACATAGAAATATAGCGTCAACCTTAATGCTCTTTCAGGCCTGTTGTGGGAAAAAGGGCACACACAGTCACATTGAGAGCGGCAGACCACAGGGCTGATAAATGCTCTTCGAGGCCAGTTCTCACAATTCCCAGAGCCAAGAACCTTAAAAGCAAACAGATGCCTCACAGGGGCTTTGCCAGCCCCAAAAGCCTCCCCGGACGAGCCAGATTCCAAGATGTTCCCCAACTGCAGTCCCTCACACTGAGGAGCATGAAAGGAGTGAATGCCTTACTGTGCTCCCCAAAAACCCTAACAATAGGGAGGTCAAAGGGAACATCAGACCAATTTTAATGTTAACAGGCTTTGTGTCACATTAAAAGGGTCCATTTGCTTCAGTCCCAATAAGTCATTTATATTTTAGGGCACTAGGCCACACAGGCTACATCAGAAGAACCAGCTACAAACCAGTGGAGCAGCTATTATTTTTTTTTCATCAATGCCAACCACTGCAGCGTGAATCTCACTCTCACACAAAAAATACAATCTCTCATCAGTTTCTAAGTCAGCTACGTGCTGCAGTGTGGCACCTTCCCAGGGAACATCCCATCTCTGCTGCTCACCATCACAGCACCTAGCATGCTTACCCCAATAAACCACCTTGAGCAAGAGAAGACAAACACCAAGCTATTAACAGGAAAATCTTGTGTAAGACCACCATCAGCTCTCCACCACTGACAGACTCGACTTAATCTGTCTGCAAAGACAAATTTTCATTTGAAGCTGGCTAGAATTTAGTGTTAATATTTAGAGATAGTTTTTGGAGTATTTAGTCACAAGAGTGGGAGACAGCTCTGTTGTCTGGACATTACTTGTCCCGGGGCAGAACAACATTCTTTCCATTTTTTAACTATGCTTTAGATAAAGTACCCTGGGCCAAAACTTATTTTCTTTTAAAGCCAATTGGGCATATACTTGTACATGTGGCACTGCTATAACATTAATATAGTGAATATAGAAATTACCATGTAATGTTTATTATATAAACAAACCCATGCAAGACAAAAAACCCACGCAAGACAAAACCTGGAATACGTGCCCAACTGAAAGCAAGTTACACATGGCAACTGCTAACATTTTAAGAATGACAGGCTTGTAACAGGTTAGTAATGTTAAATTTCAAGTAAAACTCCTAGTATTTTTTAACTTCTTAAAATTTTTTTTTACAGAAACCTCCACGTCTGAACGTCTTTTGGTAAAAACCCTTTGTGAAGTGAACAGAAAAAGGAGAAGCTTTATAAAGGTTATGCCAAGTCCTCTGCTCTCCAACTGCAGCAATTTCACAACCAGCAATAGACCCAAAACAACCCCAAAGCCCTAAGGATTTATGGAGGAACATACAACTGAAGGCAGGAAGGAGGCTGGAGCTGGCTGATGAACCAAGCAACTCCAGTTTTATCTTCCACTGGGGAGTGGGGAGCTCAGACACACCTCCCTGCCACTCTCCCAGTCCTCCCGCCTGTCCAGCTTAGGCAACTCCCAGTCTCAGAGATTCCCCTTTCAAATCTATGAAGACTGTGGCTCTTGAGTGCACAATACATGCAGGGACAGGCAAAAGAGGACTAGAGAAAACATCATCCTCAGAGGAAAAAAAAAAAAAAAACCAAACAAACAAACAACTAAAAAAACCCCTACATTGTTGTCTTTTTTATGTATTGGTTCCCTTATATCTTCTGAACACAAAGCAATTTTAAGACCAAACAGAATTCTCAAAAAGATACATATTAAATTAGGAGATCGAATTCAGCATCTGTAATCAAAAAGGAGCTGAACAAAAGGGCCAAACCTCCACATAATGGCAAGGAAGGAATGACAAGGAGCCAGAAAAGAGAGACGTAGCTCTACAACTACACAATGCACTTTCGGGAAAGATGCCTTCAAAAATCCTTTCACAGATCCAACTAAACTCTCCAGGAAAATTTATTTGGGAAGCAGACACATCAGCCTTTTCAAAACTTTAGAAGGGTAAGGGGGATAGGAGGGCTGGGGGAGATAAGTGGGGTGTGAGACAGCAAAAGGTATCAGAGAAGGCTGCAACATCCTCCACCAGAACAGCTCCAGGACTTAGGCAGTCGTGGGGAATGTTTTGACACTGCTCAGGGTACACACGTTCTAAGCCCAGTTACTAGCTCATATCTCGTTTTCGCTCTCCTTTATCCCTTCGCACTATTCAACTGGCAGCTGTGAGTATCTACATAAAAGAGTGAGCTACATGTCCTTTCATTATAAAGAAGTGAATGACCATAGACATCTTTCAAAATCCATTCTTAAAAAGAGCAGCAGATTAAAGGTCTTTTCTTTTTGTGTTTAGCTATGGTTTGCAAAAAAGAGACTCAAGCTTTTTCAGTCTTCTCATAATGCTAGAATTTACAAGACATGCATGTACATACACATGAAAGGAATAAAAATACAAGTAGCTGCCTCCTGTTGCAAGACATTCACTACATGTTTATACTTTATTAACTTCCAATACAATACGGAATTCTGCATTGTGTTTGCTATGTGCCATGGGGAAATTTGTATTTACAATTAGGTTTGATGTGCTCAAAGATTTCTCACTGCAGTTCACCAAGGTCATATTAAACCAAGGCAAATCCATCCATTCAGTATTTAACTGCCTGTACTGTAGCACAGTTGTGAGAGACAGCACTGACTCATGGACTGTGTTTAAGGAAGTTTCATCAAGAACAAGGGTGACAGGAATTAGAAATGCATACCCTAAACAGGATTGAAGAAGGAATGCATGTTAAAATAAGATTAAATTCCAGTAGTAAACATAAAATCTAAAATCCTTTTCCTTCAATTTACTTTCCCACAAATTTTATTACGGAAACATCCCTAGTAGTCTCATTGACACAGTAAGGAAATTTGTGATCTTGTAAACTAATGACACAAGACAACAGTTTTAAAAGTTTGCTGTTTCAAAAAGCAAGTGAGCTATTCCAATTTCATAAGGGTTTTGGCCATTTCCAAAAGGAGAGAGTTCAACGTACTACCATTGGGTTAAGTTTAAACAGCTGTGCTCACAAAACAGACCTTACCATTTCCTGCCCATAAAACACTCCCAACCGAGTTAAAATAAAGGAGGGAGAAAAACAAGACAAAAATCTGGTGGTGCAACTGCAGAACCAAATCCAAGTATTTATGAGGGTGTCTTGCTGAACTTCCAGGTTGCAGTGCCTGCTCTCCTACCAAACACTGGGGCACAGCTCCAAGGGCATGTTGGCACATAACTTTCCTGCTGATGGGGAACAAAGGTCACTGCAGTTCTGGTCACTAGGTTTCAGGGTCCATCTGCATTCCCATTAGATCTCCCAGCTTGTAAGTAGTTAGAGAACAACACAGACTAAGCTGTTTTTAGAAAAGTTGCACCAGAGGCTCTTAATTTAAATAAACCTCAAAGCAGCTGCAGAGTTACAGGCATGGGTTTGTGGATGCATTTCTTTATATTAAGGGTTTAGGAGCACAAACATCTGTACAAGGTGAGATGCTCAATTAATAATTCACATGTGCATATACAAAACCGTCTCATGAGTATTAGAAGTCTTAAATTATTTGACATTCAAAATACATCTACTGGAGTCATGGAATCCTTCCTCTACAGGAGATGAAAAAGGGAAAGCGCAAGGGCAGTTCAGGTACTTTCTAGCCTCTCTGGGTGCACATAAGGAACAAGAAATAACCTTAACTTTCAAAACAACGCTAGGTGTGGGGGTTTTTTAGAGGCACAATCCCTGATATTTTGTCACTTAAGACTGGCAACACTGTCAATAAATGGTGCGCAAAGCCAAGATGTTGTCAATGAAAACCTGTATTTGAGGCTACAGGGGCAGATTTCTCCCATTTGTCTCCCCTGAACAGGTCTGCTGCACAAGTAAGTGCACAGATCTTGGCACATCCTGTGTGAGCCCAACACACAGCAGAAAATGTGTTCTTAAGTCCCTGTCACTTCAACAAGCTTCTCTGGCAGGACTGTCATAACTCACCTATGAAACAAAGTCATATTGGACTGGTCTCTGTTCCCACTGACTTCCCAGAGGATCTCATCACAACTGAATAATCACATGTTAAAAGGATCACACTCATTAGGAAAAGTACCTGATAATTCTGCCCTCATAGGCTCTATGTAACCTTTGCAGGTGACATGACAGGCTAGCTAAGTGCCTTCCTGCCCACCTGAAATGTTATGATCTCTCAAATGCCAGGAGGAAAAGACGGTCATATCCTAACACAAGCAGACTGAAAAATTCAAAAATGTTTGATAAATCCAATCATACAAAAATAAGCAAAGTTTAGATTTAAGTAAAATTCTTAATAAAGATGCACAATGAAAGAAATACATCCAGTGTAATACTTGAAATTGCAATCTACTGCATTGTGCTACTTCTCACAGCATCATAGAATATCCTGAGTTGGAAGGGACCCACAAGGATCACCTAGTCCAACACTTAAGTGAATGGCCCATACAGGGATTGAACTCACAACCTCGGCATCATACTCTGACCAGTGGAGCTAATCTCAAGGAACACCTCCCCAAACACATGTCTAATAACCCTGCCAGAGTAAGAGGATTTTTCAATTTAACAAACTATTCTGGTTTGCATGCACTTCAAGCTAACTAATTTCCACTTTGTTTGAATGTACATTTTGTGTAGCTATGCCGTACGCTACAGAGCCCAACTGCACATCAGCCTTTAAACTTTTATGTACGCACATGACAGATTTTTACGTTGCAAGATCTCATTCATCTCAAAAACCAACCAGCCACTCAAATTTACAAATAACCATCCATGTTGTTATGAAAGACCACAAAGCTGGCAATAAAAAGCTAGAGCCATTGGACTCATTTAAGATCATAGAGCTTATCATTCCATTATAATGGGGAGGAAAGAAAATCAGCATATTTTTCTAGAGGACAAGGCCAGCGCAAAGCCTTCTTGAGCATACTGATGCTTCAGAGAATGCATAAAGGTTTGCATTTTCTTATACATTTGGTCACACTAAATATGTTGCTGTATTTGTAATGCAAATTCTTCTTTAAAACCCTTTGCCCACCACCACAGCTGTAAGATGTGGAAGAACATCCCAGTACTGCTAAGTGACAGAGTGAAAACCATTACCAGGTGTGTAAACTGGACTTTTAGAATGAGAAATGTCAGAGTTGGAAGCCACAAAAGCTTTAAGACAAAGAGAACCACATGGAAGGTATTTGCTGAAGAGAAAATAACACCTCTTGTTATAGGTCAAGCCCTGCTGTTAGTGATAGTACAGCTATTAAATTGTGTACATTTGTAAAAAATTCAAAAGTGACAGAAGAAAATTTGAATTGGAAATAAACAGATCAATCCCTGTTCTTCAAGAGAAATTATTTCTGTGAAAAATTATTATCCAGTTAAAACACATGAGAATATTTGATTTTAGCCATTTCTTGGTTGAAACTATATACTTTCTGAAAGCATCCCCAAAAGGAAGCCAAGTGGAAGTGCTTTGCACAGCTGTTGAACACAGTGAACCAAGATACACGTTAGACAGAAGCTTTCACTCACATGGATACAAGTCTCAGAAAGCTACTGTATTAAACTGAGTCAGAGAAAAGTTTAAATCAGGACCACTGCTGGATGATTTCTGCTGAACCAGAGACCTAAATTTATTTAGGGAAGTATGTTTTGGCAAGGTGATCTTTCTTCGTTTGATAGTACGTACCAAAGTTGAGGGCACATGCTACATGACACACTTGTTTCTGCTCATGGCCTGTTGGGGACAGTCACACTCATCCAACAACAGCCAATTCCTATTTCAAAGGCCAAATGCTCTCTCCAAACGACATCGGAGAAAACCACTAAATAATTCTATACTGACTGCTTGAAAATGTATTCTTTCCATTTCCTTCCTAACACCACACTGTTGAGAACTTTCACCCGCAGCTTGCAAGAGCTAGAGGGCTGAGTGGACTACAGACATGTCATGCTACTTGGCCACTCTGGGCATCACAACCAAATTTCTCCCTCAAAACACACACAGTCTTGTGCAGCAAGATGCGAGAAAATCCCTTCTGGTTTAGAGTTACCCATTCATACAAGAGAACAAGCTCCAAACAAACATCATCCTTCATCATCAGAAAATACAGAGGATTCTGACCTTGGAGACTAAAATCAGATGTAACAAACTCTCTGTGCACAGGAAGCAATGAATCTTGTTTGGTTTGGGCAGGTTAGATGCCAGTTATGGTCTTAGGTCAGTATACTTCTCTGCCTTGGAGCCAGAGCTGAAGTACAGGCCCAGTTCTGTCCAGCACTGACAGACTGAACATGCAGAAGGACTTCCTAATGAACTTACCAAATACTGTCTCGCTGCCTACAGCACAGCACTCCGCACCATGCTGGGAGCTTGCCAAGCTCCACATTGCACATTGGCAGCAACTGAGGGGTGAAAAGAAAAAATTTAAGGAGACCAAGGACTGCAGTATGCCACAGAGTCTGGGCCATCCAGCACAATGCAGCACCCCACCAGACACACCACTTGTTTCAGTGAGAGCTGTATAGGTTCTCACATGGCACAGCTGCTTCCCGAACAGGGACACAGGACTGCAGAGAATCCATATCCATTCCCACACTGACCTTCAGCTACGTTCGGGCCAAACATTCCCAATTAGCCCCATGTCCAGGCACACATCTAGACACCCCGTGGGTCCCTGCTTGCCCAGAGCCCCAGTGGCAAAACCATCTGCTTGTGGGCAAAACAGACCACACCTTTTAGCAGACTCCTCAGGCAAATCCCCACTCCAAAGTGAGGTGAGCCTGACATCCGCTGCCTGGTGTATATTTCAGTCAGATTAGTGAAAACAGCTGAGAAGAGAGGAGGGGGAGGAAAGTATGAGGTAGAAAGAAGGAAGATGAGCCGAGGAATGGGGAAACGAAGAATAAAAGCCAGTTTGCAGTTATGATACTTAAAACTTCAGCTCTTCTCTGAAATGGAGGCTCCTCCATTCATTTGGATAGCAAAGTTGATTTCTGTCATTTCCCTCTGCTGAGGTTTTGTAGATCATATTTCAAACCCACATTATATTCCTCTGTTGCTGGGTTACCAAATCTGAACAAACAATTCTCTGCAGTCTGCCAAAGGCAGAGAAAGAAAGCAAATGAATGCCTGGAGTATGCATCACCCTCTGGAAGTCATCTTACGGCCCCACGCTGCTACAGATTAGTCACAAGCTCACATACCATAGACCGAAAGAGGAAATGGTGAACCTATTAAGTCCGGGGGCAGTGCATAGATTTGAGAACTGCTGTTCCCACCCTCCTGCCCCCTCCTAGTAAAATCAGGCAATTTTCCAAATCATTAGAATTCTCTTGCAGACTAGAAGAAAAATGGTCCTAACTCAAAGGGATAAATTGGGTATTAATATCCCTGAAACTAGCAAGCATGTTCCCATAGATTTTGAAAGGATGAATCAAGATTTGAAATGAGGAAATCACAATAGCCCATGTGACAAAACACCGGTGACTGTAGGTTTGAGACTTTCAGTTTCCAGGCAGGATGTCTGCCACATCAGGGCACAAACTTCTGCTTCAGGGGTGTGGGAACACACAGATGTAAAGCCCTCTAGGTTCACTCCAGCCCTCAGCAATATTGCTTGGAAGGAATCTTCCCCTACAGCACCTGTGCAGAGAGGCCACTAGCGTGCAGCTCTTGGTCTAACGTTTCTTATGCCAAGATGGTCTGCCCCTGTTCTCTGAACACTCAGGCAGCCTCCCATCCCACCTTCAAGCCCCAGCTCTCGGGTGCGCTCATCTGGGACTGCACGTTGAAGGATGCCAAACGCAAGACTCTAATGAATAATTTATTTGTGTAAAGACAAGAAATGCTGCAAGAGAGACGACATCTCAGGACAGACCTCAACCAAAGCCACCGGCCTGACAATAACGTTGCCACTGCAGCATCCCCAGGACTGCTAATTCCCAGCAGCAAGGCCAGACGGACCCCGCTCGCTGTGCAGCTGCTGTCTGTGCTGCTCAGGCAGCAGCTTCACCGCCAAGCTCGGCAGCAAGACTAGCTTAGGATGGTCCTTTCATTCCTTGTTCGCTGCTGCTTTAACACACTCTAGGTGAGGTGGTACCTGCACAATCACGTGCAACACCCCTGGGACCCAAAATGGGGTACTGACCTAATTCAAGAACAAAACCAAAAGAAAGAAAAATAACAAAGAAAATCTGACTCAGTTCCACAGTGTAATTTTACTCTATCCCCTCCATAGGACAGCAAACACTCAGTGCTGCCACAGTTCCAAGGAAAAAATAGGCAGCAAATTGCATTACTGCTGCCAAACACTGAAACCTTGGGTTTAACTTCATGTAGAAACTTAAAAACAAATTATCTAATGTTTGCTGGAGGTCAGGGACAGCCCTCATTCTGGGCCGAGGCACAAACACCACAAACCAAAAGTAAAACGTGACTTTTCCCCAACATCCAGCTCTCAGCTGAGACTACACCAGTTTAGGGAAAACCATTTCTGCAGAAACATGGGGGTTTCTAAAATAATTCCACCTGAAGGTCCTTACTATTCACCCAAATATTTATGGATGTTCTAATACACAAGGTACAGTTAATTTTGTCAGAAAAAGCCCAAGAAGACCATTCAGCAATTTCATAAAATAAACTGAAATCATCACTTCAAGAATATTATTTCTTATTTTTAAGAAAAGCAGTTCAAGGAACACTGGCAATGAAAATTAATTTAGTAACGTGAAGCGTTACGGGTTACTATTTCTAGTACATCAGGAAAAATTGGAACATTTAATTTTTTGCATTTTGTTTTTTTCTAAATAAGGCTATGCGAGAAAAGTAGCTTTTCCAAAACACAGTACTAAGTGTCTATATCACTGCAAACATCAGATCAATGTTAGGCATGCCTCTATTCTTCATGTAAAGCAACTATGATTTATCAAAATATAAGAGGTTTAATTTACACAGGAATATTTTGCTTACACCCCACCCACAATTTTCAGTCTGATTTGACAGTAGAGACAGCAAGTGTGTTCTAACGTTTCAAGTGTGGCAGGTGTTGGACTCCAAGTAACAATCACCATTAAGTCCCCAAGACAGATTCACGGAAGTATAACACTTTCTATTAGTATGTGCAAAACTGGTATTGGTTTCCTAAGTTCAATTTGCAGTTGTACTTTTCCTACTCTAGATTTACATATGTATAACCAGAATTAAATTTCACCTAAACTGGTCTATTTAAAGAAACATTTATTTTATGCATTAAACCTTTTGACTTTAACAGTGCTGCAAAGTTAGAGGTGATCTCAAATGAGATTAATGTCCTTTCCTTTCAGCAGGAATCAATATATCATCTGAATATTTATTAGGAAGAGGTTGCAGAGGTGTACCTGAGGCCTTAGAGGTATTGCAACTGAACATCATTATTTACCATGATTAAACAGAAAGACTTGGTCAACCCAGTATTCATTCATGAGCACAGAGGGTCTAATCCCAGTCTGTCTTGGGTTTGTTAGGTAACTTTAGCCTAGCCGTTTCTTCCCTCTTTGCCCTTATGTTCTTACACACAGAACGAGCACAGCAGTACAACTGGCAAAATGCTTTGATAAATCCAGTGGGGAAAATCACTGCTACTTCAGCACGCAGTTTACAGTGTCTGTCTACAAAGTACACAGCACTACATGAGGTAGACAGGAAAGGGAATGATTTCTCCTTCACTTCTGAAGATGCACAGGTAAATGTTATGTTATTAACATGTAACATAACAAAATGTTACACCAGCCTGGATGAAATATAATGTATCCAATTAACTAGTACATATGTAAGTCAATTAAGCAAAGCAAAACTTCTGTCAGCCATCACAGATCCTGTGCACTCCACCTCAACTAAACTCAAACAGTACAAATATTACAGCCCAGGACACATCACCTCAGCTGCATCATACACCCCACTTGAGCTTCATGGGAAATGAAGCAGCAAGGTGTTACCTGAATGTTTCTTTCAAAGTCAGCTTGCAAGTTTACCCAGGAATCATCTACAGAGAAGTCGTAAAATGGCATTAAAGTCAATACGTGATTCTTAAAGGCAAAAAACAAAAATAAGGGCCACTGTTACCATACAAAGAAATGAAGAGCCCCGTGCAGATCATTGCCAGTATTCTTTTAAGTTTGTTCCCCCCTTAAAAACCACAAACCATATACATCACACTAACTGTGACATACTGACACATGCTTTCACACTTTAAGGACAGACATAGTTTACTTATGAACTTTCACATTACTACAGAAATAATTAATCATAACACCCATGTTTTCCAAGGGTTTAAACACAATTCTATCACCATCAATACAATATAACCACTTAATCAGAAAGGAGCTTTGGACAGCAGCCAGTTTCATAACTGAGCTTAGTAGTTGGCTATAAATCTGACATCTCAAAGCAACTCCAAAGTACCGAGCGAAGCAGATAACCTCTTTTTCAAGCAAACCTTCTATGCCACATTCCCCAGCAAATCATAGGAAAGAAATAACTGAATCCTCAGACAATCGCTTTTGTGAGCCGGAGCGCACAAAGACGTGATCATATGTGTCATCCACGTAAGAAAAAAATCCCAGCTCAGACAGGTAGGCAGCGCTGTCATTTATACAATTAGCATCATCACAAAGGCTTGCAGGGTGACTTACCAGCTGAAACACAGCCTACAGAAAAAAACGTTGTTACTTCATCCCCTAGAGGGAGTTAGAAATGAACAAAATTATATCTTTACAACGCAATGTAGTATTTCACTACAAGAAAACCGGTATCCTATTTCTCTGAACTAGGGAAAACATTTATCATAATCTTTATTACAGTTTGACATTAATTCCCTTTTACAAAAGCAAAAGTGGTACTGAAAATAACAATAAGTCTACCTGGGGAGACAGTTCGTATTTCAGTTTTGTTCTGTCAAATAAAATGATAGAAGAAACGCAGCACAAAGAACCTTAAAAGATACATGAGATCAAGTCAGCACACACACAAATAAAAGAACAAACTTAGAGAAGACCTGACTCCAGTTAAAAAGGGGTTTGCGTGGAGGCTCAGCAGTGCAAGGACAGAGCAGCTCCCCATTTTCACCAGGACAACTCGGATTGCAAATACTGAGAGTACACAGACATCTTTACAAAATGGGGCACAGCTCTGACAGTGCCATTCACACTCACCAAAGGGATACAACAGTGAAGGTTAAGGCTCTGAATTTCTGCCACATCGGGGATTGTGTGGCAGGGAGGAGAACCTGGCCAGAAAGATCTGATGACTGTAGCAGAAAAGCCTGTACTTTCAACAAACTGCATTACGAAGTTCCCACGCTCGAAACCCACTTACCTACGGTATGAAAAGGGCCGTGATACAGGGGTGCTTCATAGCATTGAACAAATTAAAGCGTATCCAAATCTACAATGCCCAGCAGGACAGAAGACCGCTGTGTGCTTGCCCCGCACTCTGCCTAATGTGGCCTTGTGCTGCTTAGCTCTCTCAACATAGATGAACAAAGTAAGATCTATAGAGACTAAAAGGGCTATATTTTAAAAGGCTGCACAAAGTCATAGTTAAGAAGCAAGAGATGGAAAGCAATCCTGTTCTAGTCTGACATCAATCTCCCACATTCCCCAAGAATAACTTAAGTAACCTAAGGACGAGTCCCTTTAGGTTGGAGCTTGACATGTAGTAAGTCTTGTATGCAGCGCTCCTCTAGCTGAGTATGGGAAAAACAAGAAGTTGCATAAAACAGCAAAGATGATAAACTCCTCCTCTGAGCATATGCTTCATACATCTTGCTAAAGGTTTACAAGATCTACAGCAGACCAGACTCTTGCACAGCATCACAAGAAAACTAGAGGAGTAATGCTCTTTCCCTGTGTAGGCTATCAGAGTCCTCAAGCTGTTCCCAGAATTGTCTGCCTCCCAGGTTTTGACTTAATTAGAATGGGACACGCACACACAAAGCAAATCCTTCAAAATGTTAAAAGCAAAAAAGAGTGAGTCATTGCTGATTCTCCCTTTTTTTTCCCCTTTTCTTTTTAATCTCTTTTACAAGCTTCTCAATTGTTCCAGCCCTAAAAGAATGAAAAGACAGTATCATCAAGCCTTTTTCCATGTGAAGGTCAAAATATGTAATGCCCAAACACACACGGCACAGCCCAGTGACTAAAGCACTACCTGTGACGGAGGCAACCTGGCTCCCATCGCTGTGTCAAGCACTGCCTTGGTGAATGAGGTTGGGCCAGTCCTGTCACCTCTCCATGCCATGTTTTGCATCCCACCCACCAACTGGGTTTACTGACTTTTCTCTCCCTTGAGCTCAACTCCACAGCTGCCTCTGCCCTTGACTTCCAAGTTTCTACTCCTGTATGCTGCTGTACCCGTGCTGGTCTCAAGTGGCTTTACGACCAGCAGCACATCAATTCAGCTTGCATATTTAGTTAACAAGTTTATAGCCATGTAATTCAAAGTAATTAACCTCTTTGCTTGTGCTTGTTTAACGCAATAAAAGCAAAATAAAGCTTTATTTACAAGACCAAAAGATACGAAGTATGCAGGAAGGGAGGGCATTCACCGATTCAGGTGATTTTGTACCAGTCCGTTAAAAGGATTTACTTTCCCTTCGAAATACTGTATTCTGATTTTACTTAAAATCCATTTCCAACTGAACAAGTTAAAGCTAAGCTCCACTGGATACAATTTGCACAGGTCAAATAAATCCACCTATATTCACCTCTTAGGCTGTAGCAGATGTCCTGCAATCAAGGCAAGGCCTAAATCAGTTGAAAAGCAGCACAAGGTTTGCCTGCATGCCAAATCACTGAACCAAACAAGGCTACAGGCAGACAAGTTCCCAAGGGCCATGCTCTACAGTGGGCTGATGGGATCAGCTCATAAGGAACACAAACCACCAGTCTGCATTCTCTGACTGTTCCCCGGACAGCACTTTTCCCACATTCTACACCTAGAGGAGATCGTGCACGAGAAAAACTTAACGTGTCAATTGCCTAATACAGCGTTTCTACTGACAAATTTTACTCCCCTGTACAGATTAGATAGAGAGTTTCCCTTAAAAAATAAAATAATAAAAAAATCAGCCAACGGCAGGACCTGCACCAAAACAAAGCTATGTGAACTGAAGTCTGCTATATTATTTTTGTGGTGGTCCCCAGTGAGGAAGTGATTAACACCAATGTAAGATTTCTCCTTCCACACAAAAGCAGGCATATGACAGCATCGCCACCGCACCCTGGTCCCGGCCCTCGCCCCGCGCCGCCTGCTCGGGTTTCTCCCGGGGACGCGGTGGCGGCAGCCGAAGCGCCGAGGAGGGGCAACGCCGGCCCGGCTCCTCGCCCTACAGCAGCCCTGGGGCGGCCCACCTACCGGACCCTGAGACGGAACGGGACGGGACGGGAAGAGAAAGAAAAGCGTTTACCCGCCTGCCTCCCACATCCCCCTTCACAGGCGCGGGGGTCGGGACAGAAAGGCTTTTTTTTTTCATCCCTTTCCTCTCCTAGGCCGGCCTGCAGCGAGGCGCCTCGAAGCTGTCATTTTCGGGAAGCGTGCAACCGCCCTGCCGGAGCCAGGCCGAAGCCTGGGAACCCGCCGGTCGCCCCCCCAGGAGCCCCGGGGCCCCTCAACCTGCCGCCCCCGGACTCCAAACCGGCCTCGCTCTCACCGCTCCGCGCTGCCTTCGCCCTTCCACCCGCCACGGCCGCGCTCGGGCCCAGGCCGCCCACCTGCCGCCGCCCCCGCCTCACCTCCTTCAGCTGCTCCATCTCGGTGCGGATGGTCTCGTACTCCAGCTCCAGCTCCTCATACTGCTGCTTCAGCTGCTGCTTCTCCTCCAGCACTGCCAGCCCGTACTCCGCCGCCTGGATCTTCTCCCGGGTGGTCTCGCCCAGCTCCTGGAAGAGACGCTTGATCTCGCTCCGCAGCCACTCGGGCTCCGACTCCATCACCAGCCGGGCGTACTCCTCCTCCTCCATGGCCAGCGACATGTCGGCGGGGGAGCCGCCGAGGCGGATGGGCGAAGGGGCGAACGCGCAGCCCGTCTGCCGCTCCTAACACCGGCAGGGCCCGCAGGCGGCCATGGCAGGGCCCGCTCGGGCCGCCATCGACGGGCCAGGCGCGCGCTGCTCCCGCCGCGGATCCTCCCTGAATCCCGCCCGCCGCCGCCGCCGCCGCACTCGCCGCAAGCGCCGAACGCAGTGAAATCATTCAAAAGGCACGGCCGGGCCGGCGCCCTGCGGCACGCTGGGAGCGGGAGTCCCCGGCAACCGCCGCGCCGCGCGCCGCGCAGGTCGCCGGACTACAGCTCCCGGCATGCACCGTGATGGGCGAGGGTGGTGGCGGGCGGAGGGGAGAGCGACCTCTGCCGGGCGGCGCGGGTAGCGCGGCGGGGAGAGCGTAGGGCTGGCGGTGCCCGGGGGCGGCCCAGGCCAACAGCGAACGCACGCCGGGACCCCCCCCCCAGTGCCCCCGGACACACATTCGGGCACAGGCCCGAGGACCACGGGCACATACCCCGTGCACACACCCCGCCGGCCCGGACCACGCTCAGGAGGGCTTTCGGGGTGGGTTTGAGAAAGCGCCGGAGTCGGCTCGGTATGAAAGATGGGGACCGTGCATCTGAGCGTGTGGGGGGAAGACGTTCCGGTACGGCGGGCGGTGCCGCAGCAGCACGGAGAGGACAGAAGGTCACAGGAGAAGGCTGGCACCAGCCCCACGCCATACCGAGAGCTGCCAGCATCTCACTGTTCCCGGTGTTCCGCATCTAGAGGTGGAATTCCTGCTGCAAGGCGTTCTCCGTCCACCTACAGGGACCAAACCGTGTCCCCCGCGTCATCCTGAGGATAACCACGGCCACGGGACAAGGTGTTCCCCTACCGCTGAGCTACCCGATGAAAGGATGGATAGGTCGCATCAAGACCCGCTGCCGTGACCAGTGGGACAGCGACACTTGGGCAGCTGTACTGTGCTGCCTGGAAAGGATTTGCCAGCTTGTGAGGAAAATCCCATCAGCCTTCGCTTCAGGTTACACCCATTGGGCACGGTTGGTGACAAAGGAATAGGGATTGGGACACTCATTGAGGCACCACGGGTAGAACTGATTTCTAAAGCATAATGAAGACTGAACAGAGACAAACCTCTACTGCTTGGACCATTGCAATTCCTAAACAGCCCCGTAAAGGTGGAGGGTGTGTGCCCCTGTGGGGTGCAGAGATGCTTCACTCCCATGGTCAGGATAGCCCTGCAGCTTCACCCTCCCTTCACACAGCAAGTGCAGCTTGGACTTTCTTCCAGTGTTAAAAACAATCGGTAATGAACCGGTGAGGAAATAGCAAGCATAATAAAAACAATTACGTGTTTGAGCACTCCACAAGGTCTCAAACATAAAGCAACGTACTTGTTCACAGCCGCAGGGTTTTTTCAAGCTACTTTGAACTTCTGCCTGTGCACATATCCCTTATCCCTTTAATAAGCTGTGTAATGGCTGAATGCTGCCTGTTAGTCATGAAGCTGCCTCGGTCAATTTTTCTTCAGGGCCCTGACACTGCCTGGAGCTCCCTGTGCATCAAGTGCAGGTATGCGTTTAGTCCCGTGAGTACTGATGTGACACTCAGTCACCCGCACCTTAGAAGCAGCAAATCAGTGTCCTCAGCCTATAGCGTGCATGTGAAATTCCTTCAGTTTTTTAATTTCAGAATTCTCAGGAAAAGACATTTTCACTCTCACGCGCCTCTGTACCATCACGACTGTCACAGAATGTTTTTAGGGGTTTTAAATATTCTGATTCTTTTATAAAGCTAAGTGAGGAAAATAACAGCGGTACCTCTCCTCAACACTCTGTTTTTCACTATCAGGATTTCTTCATGGCCTTTTATGTTTTTCTTTTGTCTGCCCAAGTAGGTAGCATTGCTAGTCCCACCCATTCACAACCGATTCATCATTAAGATATTTTTAATAATAAATACTGGCTTGTTTTCTTTCACCTCGTACTTTCTGAGTCTTCCTTCCAGGTTTTCTCTGCAACTCTGGGCTCAAGCACATTAGCTACCCTTTGGTGCTCCTCCCTCTCCTAAACTGAAACATGCATGTAATGACTTGCTCTCAGGACACAGAGCGTCAGTTCACATCCTGAATATTACTGGGATTACAAGTGAATTGTGACATCTGACCAGTTTGGGGGGTTAATAGAGATGAGCTGATCAACTCGTCATAGCATAATGGTCTTCACTGGGTAATTTGTTTTCTAGGTCATTTCTAGAACTATAGCTTATTGCTAGTTTTCACACTTTGTTATTTTATAAACTGCCCAAGATGCAAATGATAAATACTGCAATAGCTAATTCAAAAGCATTTCTACCCAGTTTCAGAAAACTGGAGTCACTTGTCAAAGTTAAGGTTCCTATCATCCTTCAAGGTAATGATGCAGGATAATAAAAGCCTGTAATGAGTGGAGGAGTACAGCCTGGCCAGTGCCCATCACCTGCTCCTGAGCACAGCCAGAGACCACTGCCCATTTCCCCCCCGTCACTGTCCCCAAACTCCATCAACGCAAAGGCTTAGCTGCCCCCTCACTGATTTCAAGGTATCATGGCCAAGTGTATTTTGGTGATACAGACTTAAACAACAGCTGGGGATTGTTGCTCTTCTTTCTCCTGTTGAGATTTTAAAGCTATCCACTGAGAACAAAGTGGTAGAATATACAGGAGCCATCTTGAACACTAAAATAAATTTGGGTAGTGTTTCTTCCACAAGAAGAAATCTGCTAGGACAGGTCTCGCTGAAGCTGGTGGGCAATCCAAAGTGCTAGAAGGTGGGAAAGCAAACATCAGAGAGGACACACCCTGGAGTTAGATGCTCAGACACAGAAGGTGCAGCTGCCTAGGAAGACCTGTCATCATGGAGGGAATGCAGGTGAAGAGATGGGGCTCAGCAGAGCGATGTGGAGGAGTGAGGACCTGACCAAGAGTTGCATCATAGCAGAGAAGACTCCACACCTACTTTGTTGAAAGCCGGTAGGTCTTGCATTGCTCTAAATAGGTTTAATCATATATTGAAGTGCCAAGTGATTCCCCCAAATATTTAGTCATTAAAAAAAATCCAAGGAAAAACGTTTGTGAGTGCAAGATACATCACAGCAAAATAACTGAAATGAATCCTCCCCAAGTGTGATGCGGACAAACCTTTTCCCCAGCACACCAGCAGCCTTCAGAGTGTTTTGCTAACATTTTGACCTACTGCTTAATGCTTCTCTCTCAGATAGTCGCATCTGCCAATAACTGA
Source organism: Eulacestoma nigropectus (assembly GCA_013397775.1). Lineage (NCBI taxonomy): Eukaryota > Metazoa > Chordata > Aves > Passeriformes > Eulacestoma > Eulacestoma nigropectus. The sequence goes on from VZTE01001930.1 coordinate 706,841, forward strand.
GAAAATACTGACAGTAACAGGAAGGCTGCCTTAGATCGATTATGGTGTCAGTTGTATGCCGGGATGGCTCTTGATACAGTCATCGTTTCCCAAGTATGACACTTATATTTTATTGTTTCAAGCACAGTTTTCAATGTTCTTCTGTATTAAAGAATCTGATCTGGCAGCTTGCCACAAGCAGAGATTTTTGTTTTTATTTTAGAATAAAGACAACACAAGATTATAAGGGATTTATCCAGTTTTGGACAAATATAAGATTCATTTGAAAGTGCTATTTTAAAGGCAAAAATGTCACATAGTAAGTCTTCCCTCACCCTATAGCGTCATTGAGTCAACACACACTTTCATGACTTCTTAAGAACATTATTAGCTGTGATTTCTTCAGAGTAATGGGATCATGCCTTTCATAATTACGCTTACTCCCTAGCCTTGGGGTGTTTCCAACTGAAGGTGAGCATGATCAGACCTGAGACAAGAGCTGAGGGAAGAAAGGGTGTGGAGGTTATTAAGCAGGAGACAAAGAGAAGAGCAATTACTCAAAAAGCCAAAGCTTTTCTGGAAGAATTATCAAAAAGGAAAAGTCATTTCAGCATAGGAACACCGAACAGGCAAGAGAGCGCAGGACATCAGTGCCAGAGAAGAAGTAGCCATGTAGCTCCCAGAGGTGGCTGTAATAACCAAGAGAGTTATTAGTTGGTTAGTAATAAACCAATGTTTATACAGTACTTGATCTTCTGAAAGACATGGGAAAAACAGGGTAGAAGTAAAGAAATAACTGGGGAGAGGATGGCAGCAACAGGCAAAGGCGGGGTAAACCTGTTTCTTTGGCTTTCAGGTGATGACTGTAGCAGAAAGAGATGAAAAAAAATACTGTCTTCTGTTCGGTTTCTGCTGCCTGTTGCCTTTTCCTGCCCTCGCTCCTTGCACAGCACTGCCCGTATCTCTGTGCAGGTCTTGTAACAGAATTCCAAGACAAACCATCCCACAGTGGGAACCATGGGTGAACTTCCATGGAGCCAAGTGCGCCAGGGCAGGGGAAGGCAGCCAACAGGGACACCAAGAGGGATTCATAGAATCACAGAACAGTTTGGATTGGAAGGGACATTAAAGATCATCTCATTCCTACTCCTCCAACTCCATGGGCAGGGACACCTTCCACTAGATCAGGCTGCTCCAAACTCCATCCAGTCTGGCCTTGAATGCTTCCAGGGATGGGGCCACCATAGCTTCTCTGGGCAACCTGTGCCAGGGCCTCACCACCCTCATAGGGAACAATTCCTTCCCAATAGCCCATCTAACCCTGCTCTCTGTTAGTGTGAAGCCATTCTGCCTTGTCTTGTCACTCCAGGCCTTTGTCCAAAGTTTGTCTCCAGCTCTTCTGGAACCCCCTTGGGGAACTGGGGGCGGGGGGGCTCTAAGGTCTCCCTGGAGCCCTGTCTTCTCCAGGCTGAACAGCCCCAACTCAGCCTTTCAGTTTTGGTATATTCTCAGTCCATACGACAGCCTTGCAAGACGCAATCCTGTCCCTTTCCATGCAGGGACCAGATAATGCTCCTACTCATTGGCCAGCCAGGCAAGTCTATGCTGTTTGCATCAGGGCTGGGCCACAGAATGTCGTTGCTTTCTCACCATTTTATAAAAACTTCCTAAAAATGGAGGCATCCCATTTTTCTGCATCAGTATGGTGGGGATCAGCTCATCCAGGAGAAAAAAACCTCTCCAGTTTCTACCTAGGTATCCAAATTTCAAGAGTTCAGTTTGCTAGTGTAGCTTGACATGGGGGTGATGCCTTGGAATTCAGATCTTTCATTCTAAGGTGGGGTTCAGGTAGGGCTTGTAGACTTGAATAGGTTTTAAACTTTGACCAGATCCTTTCTGAACCTGGTTACAGTTCCACTGAAGCTAATACATAGTTTAGATGAACGAGTAGATCAGGGAAAATTCACCACTAGGTGAAAATGAACTTAAAATCCTCTAGACTGTTCAGTATATGTAGCCTATGTCAGAGAAAAAAACCATTCTTTTTCAAAGTATTAAAACTCATTCTGGAGAAAAAAAAGGAACTGCATGATCACCTTGGAAATACCCAAAGTGGATTTTAGGAGAAGAAAAACTTTTTCCTTCTCTTTCACACAACAACCACAGTAAATTCCAGAGGAATAGTCTGTCAGCACCAACATACTTAATGAAGATTACAATGATGGCTTGAATGCTCTTTCTCTGTTTATCACAGCTATGAGGGTTAAAATTTAGCATACTATAGCTCAGTACATTATGTTTCTCTTTGGTTGAAATCTCTATACACAGATTGTCAAAAGAAATTTTAAAAAACCCAAAACACAAAAAAACCCCAAAATAAAAATCCACCCTGCCAAAAAACAAATGCCATGAAGGAAACCAGATCCCAGTACCTAAAGGGAGCTGATATCTCCATCCTCAAGCTATTATCACAGGGACTATGACTGTTGACTTAAGGTGACCTCTGTCATCCGCAACAGAACTTCCAAGCAAAGAGCTGAATCAGGTGATGAATGCTCAGACCACTCTGGCTGGCGAGAAAGGGAGAAAGGAGAGAGGAAAGAAAGAGAGAGAGAGATATTTTCAGATTTCAGCTTTACTCTGGTACTCAAGTCCATCTGTGTTGCCCTCAAAATTACAGTTGCTAGAGCTGCTACTGCCTTCAGTTTTGCTCACTGCTAGCTGAAATGCTGCTCTTCCCTTCACAGACAGCCATTGCTCTTTCCAGCAGCATGAGAAAGACAGGCAAAGGAAAAGCAACTTCCAGGTGGCAAACTGTCACCTCCACTGGCAAGAGCCCTTGCTCCCAGGCTTCCACAGCAGAACTGCTGCCCTCTATCTCACTGCTGTTCCACTCGATGCTGCCTTTAGGTCTGGGGAAATGAACCTTTAGAACATCAGACACAACCCACTTGCACAAGCACAGATTCACAGGAACTGCGGTCCCAGTACAGACAGTTGTGAGTGGGTAGCAAAAGTGAAGCTAAAAGAGGCTATAGTCAGGGAGACATTCCAAGTGAGCTGTATGGACCACGGACGTGGGTCTGAGCCTGTGGAAGGTAATGTGGTGTACGGGGCTGAGTGATTCCAGCAGCCAGATAGCTACAAGCTAAAATAAGCATGCTACTGCTTATTCACTCCAAAGCAGAGAAGGCAATAAAGAGATGTGTAATTAGCCAAGGATGGATGAGCTTCTAAAATTCAGGCCAGAATTAACTAAGGTCAGATTATTTGTCGGAAACAAATGACAGAGAGATAGCTCTCCCTCCTTATCTAAATATGTTTGCTCCAAACAGGAAGTAGCTCAGAAAGAACAATTTAGGTTACTCTGTTATAAATTGTGGATGCAAATGCACTTCCCGCTCTGCTGAACTACTGTGGAAAGCATGGAAGGGAAGGTGGTAATTAGTTTTTGCAGACCAGGAAAAAGGTAGGCATTGCTGAAGAAGGTGATGGAGAAATTGCCTAAGACAGAAAAGCTTAACAAGCAGGTCCGGAGGAACTGGCATCAGGTGAAAAGCTTAACACCTTGCTGGCAGAGATGCACATGGTGTTTCTCCCATATGAGGAGTAGTGGGAGGGTCACCTACAACCTTCCATGTGCTCTGAAAAACCAGATCAGTTTATTTGATCTGAGCATGCAAAATGAGGGAGGATTAACCCCTCTCCCTTTGCTTTAGCTCCTTCTCTCTAACATGGGGCTCAAAATATCCCCTCCCTCCACAAGGCTGAAAAAAGATGCTGTGAAACCTGTGCAGTGCGCCATAGCCAGAAGGATTTGGTAATTTTTAAGAGTTATCATGGATGCAGGAGGTAGGACTTGAGTCGCCCACTACGAGTGAAAAGAAAGTAATTTATTAACCACTTAGTCACAGTTGCTCTTTGCTGCTTGGCTTGGTTGAGCTGAAAGAAGTCCTGAGAAAACATATTTTTAAAGAAAGGTTACCAAAGCTGACAGTCTTCATCTGCATAGTAACTTCCATTGGAACATTGAGAGAGGGATCTGGAATGCATATACAGTCCTGGGATCAGCAGGTTTTTAATGGCTAATGCATTTTCTGCAGATGTGCAAAGTGTCATCTGACATATGTATACTCCACCTGGATCTTATTTCCCAGTGATTGGAGTGTAACTGATAGGCTGCTGTGCCTCTTGGAAAGTGTGTGCCTCGATTGGAAAGCATTGAGGTCTTCAATGCCTTTAAGGGGGAATAGAAAACTTGTATCTGTGGCAGAGATATGTGGGGTTAATTAGGCATTAACAACTTAGGCGGGAAAGCATTTTCTGGGGATTAGTGACCATCTGGGAGAAACCAATGGCCTAAGAAACCCTGATTATTAGTGTATAGGCCTTGCTCTTTCTCAAGGTCATAAGTATTGGGCTATAGGGTATGGCTTTATGAGAGTCCAAGTATCTGTTCAAAGGTGCCCTCTGGCCCCTGAGGCGTTTGTGCCTGGTTTTTCAGCCAGCTGCAAATAAACCGGTACTGGTGAGAAGGTTTTGAAAACGTTCAGAGACCATGTTTGAACGAGGGACAACAGGTTCACAGATCAGGTAAGTTTTAATCTTTTCCGTTTTTAATATCCAACAATTAATTTATTTTACAATAAAGGCTTTACCCTGGAGCTCATTAGAAGCAGTTTTGGTGGTGTCAGTCACCAAAGATGACCATACCTTGGTGTCTCAGATTTCTGCCTGGCATACCCACTAGCAAGAGATGTTTCACAAAAGAAGTGCGAATTGCAGGATAACCCACCCAAACAGGGAGATTTTATTGCTTCGGTATGAAATTTGAAAGTTTAAATTTTCAGTATTTTTATACACACACTTTGTATAAATACACATAGGCATGTGCATACAGAAAGAGAGAAAGAGGGAAACAATGGGATGACCATGAGGTCCACAGAGCTCTGATCATTCTGGACCAAATGGTTGGATTATTTCACCATGTCTCTCTGGCTCCCCCAGACAGGCGATGCAGCATGACTTCGGGTTTTCAAGCAGGCCTGACAATTCCGAACATCCTCCTGGTTTTTTTGCCTTTATCTTGAAATCTGGAGCTGAGGCGGGAAATGCCTTGGGCTCGTCCCCGGCTCTTCAGTGCTGGGGGAGGCTGAGGGCTGGATCTGGGGGCCTGAGGAATCAGGAGGAAGCCGTAGTGAATGCTTGGAAGCGCAGGCCGGGGTTTGGATGAGGCCGAGGGCAGGGATGGGGGGGTCTCGGTCAGCCCCACCACCCCGCCGTGCTTGCCCCAGGACGGCCCGGCGACCGGTGACGCAGCGGGAGCACGAATGCCATTGGCGAACGGGCCGTGGTAGAGCCAATGGAAGCGTGAGGCGGGCGGGGCAGCGGCGGCGGGGATCTACCGGGCACCAGGTGACGTCAGGTGTGGTACGGGTCATCGTTGGCATGTCGCTCGGGCGCGTGAAGGGAGGGAGTCTGCTGGCTCCAGGCAGCTGAGCAGAGATGGTGCCCATGCAGCCTGTGGTGAAGACCATGGCGAAGCAGCTGTCCTGCAGCAGCCCATGAAGGTCCACACCTGCAGACGTCCACCTGCAGCCTTTGGAGGAGCCCAATGCCCTAGCAGGTGGGTGTGCCTGAGAGAGACTGTGACCCTGTGCTGGAGCAGGTTCCTGGCAGGACTTGTGACCTTGAGGGGAATCCACACTGGAGCAGCCTGTTCCTGAAGGACTGACCCCATAAAAAGGACCCATGCTGGAGCAGTTTGTGAAGAACTGCAGCGGATGGAAAGGACCCACACTGGAGAAGTTTGTGGAACGCTGTCTCCTATGGGTGGGACTCCACACTGGAGCAGGGTGAGGAGGAAGGAGCCATGGACAATACATAATGAACTGATGACAATCCTCATTCCACATCCTGCTGTTAGAGCCTCCCAGAGCCTCAGTGTGGCTCTTTCATGGCTGTCAGGCATAGTAGAAAGGTGACAATCCCCCATCCGTCCAGCTTTTACAGAGACAGGAGGCAGGCATGGGGGCAGGAGTCAGGAGTGGAGGAGATCCTGATCTAAAACCGTTCTGGACAGAGGGTGAGATCAGCCCTGGAGCTGGAGCAGCTCAATGTGCTCAAAACGCCTTCCTGTGTCAGGGATGTCAGGGGTGTCACTTGGGTCCTCCCTTCCCCTTCTCTCCCCAGTGAAACAGCTCACACCTCTCCATCTCTCCCTGGTTTGTGGCCTGCTCCATCCCACATCTCACTCAGCAGCCCCGCAGTGGTCTGGTCTTAGGTTGTAACTGCCCTGTCAGGAACAGGCACTGGCCATGGAGAGGTGTGGGAGGGGCTGTCAGAGGACTGGCTTCTCCTGACATGCCAGGTGGAGACCAACCACAGTCCAGGAAAAGGAAGAGTCCTCCTGGCTGCAATATGGAGTCTCTGTAGAGCACCGAGGGGTTTCCTGGGAAAAGCTCCTAAGGGGGAAGAAGGGTGAGAGACACAGGAGCCACATGCATTAGGGTCAGTTCGTAGCTGTTTAATGCGGTGGTTTTCCAGAACAAAACCGTGTCGGTGCTGATGGGTCGGGAGTGGGACACGAAGTAAGAAGGGGAGAGCAAGCAGTTTTTGCTGGGTGGGCAACCAGGCCTCAAATGATGAATTCCTGGGTCTCCCATGTAGCCTTGTTACCTTTCCTGCAAAGGGGGGACACCATGAGCAGTGCTGACAGCCAGGGAGTTCACCCCTACAGAGCTGCTGCTGCTGCTGCCACCCCTGGACCTATGTACATGCCCATAAATCTTACAGCAGGTGATGGGAAGGAGAGCTCACCTGCGCTTCCACCACCAAAATCCCCCAGCAGAGGCTGTGGCCACAAGAAGCACCACTGCAACGGTGATGCTGATGGCTGGAGCTCCGCTGCGGTTTTCTGGGATGGAGAGAGAAGAGGACGACTGTGTGAGGGTGACGGCGCCAGTCAGGAGCTGCCCGTCACAGGGCCAGTGGCTGCTATCTGCAGCCTGCACCCCATCCCTCATGGGCGGCACCTACCCCACGGGATGAGAAGGGTGCGGGTGCCCAGGCTGTGGTGGCGCACACGGCAGACATAGCTGTGCCCATCACGGGGGGCCACGGCCAGGACGCTGCGGAGCTGGTAGGTGAGGTCAGCGTTGGGCAGGATGGTGCTGGTGTTGAGCGCCGGGCCCGGAGGCACCTCCTGGCCATCCCGCAGCCAGGCCACGCTGATGGGACGGGGGTAGAAGCCAGTGACGTGGCAAACGAGCAGCAGCTGGTCTAGGCTGGGGGTGCGGGCGAAGACCGTGGCCACAGGCAGCTCTGGGCAATGAGAGCAAAGGGGTGGGGCAAGGCCCGGTGGGGCACAGCTTGGCCCCAGTGTGGGGGGCTTTGGGGCGGCTGTTGCAGGGTCAGGGTGGTCTCACCTTGTCTCTCCAGAACTGCCCTTCCATACCTCTTCAGGGTGAGGAAGTTGCCCTGGCACATCCAGACGGAGAGAAGGTACTCCAGGAGCACTCTGACAGACTTCTGCCTGTTGAGGCTCTCGCTGACCAGCTCTGCCAGCTGGGATGGCTGCCGGGCCTCCCAGTGCTGTTTATCTACCTCAAAAGCTACGAGGTCTCTGCCATCCCAGCTGACATTCAGGAAGCCCCGGCTTGTCCTATTGGGGCACAGCACACAGCCTGCACGTAACTGGACCACCAATGGGTCTGTCAAGGGCAAAGCCAGTGGAGAGGTCCCATGAGTGTGTGAAACGTGGGTGGCATGAGGTGAGATGTGGCTGAGGACACATACAGGGGTGCAGTGGAGAGCGTGGTGCAATGGGCAGCAGGGCATAAGGTCATGCTTCAGGAGACCCTGGACACCCTGCAAACCCTCAGGCTCCTTGGAAGAATGAAGTGGATACCAGTGTGGAGTGCTTGCCTAAAAAGAATTCTGTTCCCCAAAATATTTGCCCCCAGTTTTCTCTTTCACGATCTTTGCTGTGTCAATCCTACAGCTCCAGTAAATTTGGTGGCAGCTCCCTGACATGCAGAGGGGTTCCCTGTGCCAGATGGCAGAAGCCCCAAGGGGTATTTTTGGTCTGCTGCCCTCCCCACTCCTGCCAGCCCCAGCAGCTGCAGTGTTTCAGGAGCTGTTGCACCCCGTGAGACACCCCGCACATGCCATCCTGATGGGGAGAAGGCCACAGACAGAACCTGGGGAGAAGGACTAGGGCTCTAGCAGGGCTTGTTCCCCTACTCACAGTGCTGTTTTGTCTGCTGAACTTTGTCGTGCACAAATCGGATCATATTGCGCAGAGCAACTCTGTACTGGGACAACATCTTTTCCCCGTCACCCTCGGCTGCAGCCTGGCTGGCCCAGGACCAGTGGAAGTGGATGCTCCAGTTGGCAGGATCCAGTGTAAAGATGGGTATGTCCCCTACGACTGCCACGCATGACACCTCAGCAGAGCTGATGTTGGCAAAGAAGCCAGTCAGGAGGTACTGGATAACCTGTGGCTCTGCTAGGAGAAAGGATCGAGACGGGAAAGGGTGCGGGAAGGAGATGTGTGGAGGTGCTAAAGAGGAAACAGGGGAAGTGGAAGTGCTGGAGGGGAACAGGGGATTCAGACTAGATAATACAAAAGAAATTTTTTACTGTGAGGGGTAGTGAGACACCGGCACGTTACCCAGGCATATGCTAGATGCCCCACCCCTGGAAACATTCAAGGCCAGGTTGTTCGGGGCTCTGAGCAGGGAAGGTGTCCCTGCCCATGGCAGAGGGGTTGGACTGAATGGCCTTTAAAGGTCCTTTTCACCCCCAATCATTCTGCACTTCTATGATTCTATGCTCTTCATTCTGCTCAGGGTTGCTTTCCTGTCTGAACTTCCTCTGACTTCACTGCTCTTTTTCCTTCTCTATTTTACTTTCAACAGAGTGGTTGTTTCCTGCAGAGAATTTTAGGCATTTTGTCCCCTCCACTCCATGCTTCCCTCCTGGCCAGTGCTGCTGTCTGACTGTGCAGAGCAGATGAAGGGGCACCTCGCTGCTCATTTGGGGTGATGTTTCCCTGCAGGACAAGCACCTGTGCCAGGACCTGTATCTGCTAAAGACCTGCACACGGTGCAGAGGATATGGAGGATGGTTGATAGGAAAGGGCATTTTGTCCAGGTTTGGGGCTCCGTGATAGAGCCAGGACATCACCTCAGAGATCATTCCTGCCTTTCCATGTCTGATGCTGCCTGCCCCAGAAGCATAAGGTCTTACGGGGTTGTGGGAAAACACTGTGTGACAGCAGTGCCTGAAACACCCTTTTGCGGGTGCAGCTCCCTAACGAATGAGGGCCTGCTGGAAGGGCCCCTCAGCACCATGTGGAGCTGAGACCCGCCTGGCACCCATGGGCTCCCTGCAGGGGGAGGACATCTTGGGGGGGAAACTCAACACCCAAGGCCTGGCTGGGGACCACTCTTGTCTCTTCTGCTTGTGTGCCCAAGGCCCTATGTTGGGGCTTGTGGGGCAGAAGTCCTGAGCTGGAGGCAGGAAGAGAGTGGGTGGGCAGGGACAAAGCACGTTTGCGTGGTGCACGGTGAGAGGTGGCCCTCTGATGCCGGGGATCATCCGCCCCTCCCATACGGCACAGTGGCCTGGCCATGCCTCCCCTGAGGAGAACTTGTGGGGTCCTCTAACAGGGCGGGGGGGTGAAAGCAGTTGAGGTGACCTCACTTACCCTCTGGGTCTGCCCACATCCCAGGGAGGAGGATCGGGAGAAACAGGAAGAGGAGGAGGTGAGGGGGCTGCATGGTGCATGCGGCAAGGCTGAAGAAGCAGCAGCAGTGACTGTGGGAGGAGGAAGAACCTGTGGGATCCCAAGCTTCAACCCAGCCCAGCAGTCACTGCGGTGGCTCTCCACCAATTGGAGAATGAATGTGTCAGGGAGGGGCCCAGAGGTCCCAAGCTGAAGGCTGGGGACGTGTGGGAGGGACAAAAGCTGAAATAAGGTCTTGAGCATGAAGTGCCGTGGCAGGCTGGGGCTGGGAAAAGCCCGGCCAGAAGGAGAAGGCAGGGAAAGAGAGTCCCAGGAAACAGCACTAGGAAAAAAGATATTCAAGGATCTAAACTGGGTTCTCCTGACTCCCTCTCCCCACCATTTTTACACTGTCCTATCCCTGTTCTTGTGGGATGCATCAGCTCCAATGTAGGTGACAAAGGCTTTTGGATTTCAGACCTGACTGGAGAAAGATGGTTGCTGTCTTCTCAGCCCCCACACAGGGAGAAGGGATACTTTGGGTCATCCCCCCTCCCATTCCTGACACCTGCAGCTCAGGCTGCTCCTGCATCACTTGCCTAATTCTGGGGATGGGGCTCCCAAGGAGGAGGTGACAAGCTGTTCCACCTAGTCCCAAGCTGTAGGACACTGCTGGGGAGCCCCAACTCTGCTCTGAACATCCGGGGATGAGCCTGGCAACTCCCCTTTCCTTCCCAGCAGCTTTCGTGTGGAATCCGGACCACCTCCCCAAGAGTCCTCTGTGCATGGGAACGGAAATGGTGGGAGCCATCCCCCTGCTCTGTCCCCACTGGCACCAGTGTCCAGTGCTGGAGAGATGATGGGATGACCAGAGTCAGCCTCTCCCCTACAATGTCCCTGATCGACTGCTCCTCCCCGACTCCTCCCCTCAACATGCAGTTTCTCTTCCCCTTTTTTGGGTGGTGTCTGCACTGGGGGTGAAGGCAGAACCAAAACCACAGCCGAGGGCAAGTCTGAGGGGTGCACCTTGGTAGCATCCAAATACTGAATCCTTTCGCTTCCATGGAGCTGTCCCAGAGAGAAGTAGGGATGCTGTGGTGGGCCTGGTAGGCCCAGAAACAGCCCCAACTTCCCCAGCAGCATGACACAGGGGATGTCCGCCTATGCCACCACAAAGTCCACATCCCTCCCACTAGTCCTAGACCCAAAGGAGAGTGTTTGGCTGTCAGGATGGCAAAGCACAGCCGTGGGGCAGCCAAGGAGGGAAGAGACAAGGGGACTTTTGTCTCTGCAGTCCTGTGAGGTGATCACTTGTCCCCACGGTCTCCCCTGAGATGACCGTCGGTCACTTCTTGCTGAGCAGCTGAGAGGCCATTCGCAGCCCTCTGTCCTGTGCAGGTGTATGTGACACTACTGGTGTCTGAGTTGCTCACAGGACAGGACCAGGCATCTGGCTTGTGCGGGTGGTCACAACGTGTTCAGCTCCCTCAGAATTTCCTCCAGATGTCTCCCACTGTTGCAGTGGATCTGCTTTAAAGTTCTGCTTTAGCCCATGCACTTTTCTATTGAATGTACTTCTCATGTTTGGAGTTTTTTCACTTTCTTTTTTGCTCACAACTTCTTCCTCCTTCATATTGTCTGAAAATGGTCTTCTCTGGTCTGAAAATGACCCAAGGGGACAGAGGGCTGTTGGTCCACGCAGACTGTTGGTCCTCACAGTCCTCTCAAGTGACCACGGTCCTCAGAGTCACCCTCAGGTTACCATTGGTCCTCACAGTTCCCTCAGGTGACATTGGTCCTTACAGTCTTCTCAAGTGATTACTGGTCCTCACCTTCCCCCTGCCCTAGGGGACTGTAGGACTTTGAAGTTCTCATATGGCCACTGGTCCTCAAAGATCCCATAGGTGACATTGGTCCTTGCAATCTCCCCTGAGGTGAAGGCTGTAACCCCCTGAGCCGTGCCTGGGTGAGTTGGGGTGGGGTGGACAGGGATGCAGTGCCTCTGGGTGCCATACTGGGTGGGCAGCAGTGTGGTGCACTGAGCTGGGACGAGGTGCCTTAAGAACCCTCTTAAAATGCCTGGGTGGGGTGTGTCATTGTAAGGTCTCTTAGGGGATGTGAGCAAACACTTGCAGACGTCTCCCTGGTACCAGGTGTTTGTGGGTGTGGTACTGTGGGGTCTCTTGGGAGGTCATTCACATGAACACCTTTCCCCAACAGGTTTCTTCACTGGCTGCACCTGCTCTCCAGGTCTGCCCTGTCCCATGAGTGCTGCAGGATGTTCCACTCTGCTTGGGAGAGAAATTGCCCCATTTGCCTGTGGGTGCCAAGGCTGCAGGGAGGCATGCCTGCACCTAAGAGTTTCATCTGTCTGTCCCTAGTCAGCAGGGGCTGCGAGAGGCTTGGTGTCACTCCTCTTGCAGCCAGGTCCTTGAGCCCCCTGTGATGCCAGCAGGTGACTCTGGCTCCCAGGGAAACGCAGTCCTGACCCCAGCTTTGTGGTTTCCAGGATCTGGCCAGGGGAGAACAAACACCATTGGATTTGTGGTGGATGTGGCCACAAGCCAGCCAGGTTTTCTGGCTTGCACACAGCTGCCAGACTTATCCTGGGAAACTTTGCAGGAAGTTGTCCAGTGAAACCAAACCTTTTGAAGCTACGTGTTCAAGTTGATTGGGAGCATGAACTACATGCCTTTCTCTGTGTGTGTGTGAACTCTGCTGTCTTTGATGGGACACAAAAAGGCTTCCTTTTTCTCCTTTATTAGGAGCCTTGGGGTCACTTTATCCCCATGTGCACAGTTGCTTATTTCTATGCAATATGTAAGAACATGTTCATATATGCACAGGAACACATGTACTGTTTTTTCCCCATGCCTTGGTGCTTTCTGCAATTAGTGCCAACAATTCAGTGGTGTTTCAGCTTCCATACGTGGCTGATCGAAACCTCTCCAAGCCCACTCAACTGCTAAGGAAAGGCACGTGATCTTAGTGAAAATATGAATGGTTTATTTTCATTTCATACACATCTGCAGCTCCCACACAGGACACCAGACTTTCAGTGTTTCTCAGCACTTTGTAAAGCCGTTTCTGGCCAGGTTCTGTTAGTCTGTGTGGAACAGTTCAGTCTCAGCACAAATATTTCTGGAATATGGTTAATAAAGGCAATTTTTAGGGGAAAAAAAAATACCAGAAAGTGACAGTAGAAGGGTACAGCTTTCCACCTTCTGACAAAAGCGTTACTGAACCAGAACCGGGAGAATTTGCCACTGGGCACTGAGGTGCCCTAGAGCATCAGTAGGTGCACTGGCCAGTGCCACAAGCTAAGAGATGATCATGTGTAACAAGCGAGGAGGTCTCAGACTTGGATTTGTGTCTAGAAAATTCAAGTGAGGCAAAAGCTGCCCAGGTTTCTCTTGCACGTCTCTGAATTGAGTTAGTCTTGCAATTGGCAATGCCCAGAACTTAGGTGAAGCAGAAGAAGGTAGTTCTTGTTGCTGTGAAGGCAGTGGAAAGGAATGGGGACTGTTGGCTCCCTTCTGAGCTAAGCTTCTTTGCTCAGGATGGAGTTCCTGGACTCTGATTCCTCCATCCGCTGGTGCTTTCTGAAATGAGAGGGGGACAGCTGATAGACGCTTCATGGCAGAGACCTTGCGGGAGTGCAAGACAGCATCTGGCAGGGCCAAAGCAAGAGCTTTGCTGCTCAGTGCAGAAATCCCCCGGGCATTTCCTCCCCTCCTTTCTCACTGCTGCTCCATGGGACAGACAGGAACTCACCTTTGTCTCCACACCCAAAGCACCGACATGGCAGCTACGGCCATGGCTGCAAGCAGCCCAGCCGTGAGCCCTGTGATCAGCACCACTTCCGAGTTCCCTGGGAAACATAAGGAGAAGCTGCCATGAACTTTCTGGGGGTTGCTCCATCTTGCAGGGCAGGGTGGCTCAGGAGCCCCATCTCATCCCTCATGGGCGGCACCTACCCCACGGGATGAGAAGGGTGCGGGTGCCCAGGCTGTGGTGGCGCACACGGCAGACATAGCTGTGCCCATCACGGGGGGCCACGGCCAGGACGCTGCGGAGCTGGTAGGTGAGGTCAGCGTTGGGCAGGATGGTGCTGGTGTTGAGCGCCGGGCCCGGAGGCACCTCCTGGCCATCCCGCAGCCAGGCCACGCTGATGGGACGGGGGTAGAAGCCAGTGACGTGGCAAACGAGCAGCAGCTGGTCTAGGCTGGGGGTGCGGGCGAAGACCGTGGCCACAGGCAGCTCTGGGCAATGAGAGCAAAGGGGTGGGGCAAGGCCCGGTGGGGCACAGCTTGGCCCCAGTGTGGGGGGCTTTGGGGCGGCTGTTGCAGGGTCAGGGTGGTCTCACCTTGTCTCTCCAGATCTGCCCTCCCATAGTGCAGTAACACCTCCATGTCATCGACACAAGTATCATTGAAGAGAATTTCCACCACCTCACTGAAGGAGGTGTAGTTCTGGAGAAATGACTGGACATACCGTGACAAGTTGGTGTCCTGGGAGAGGGTCCAGGTGACATTCTCTGTGTCCAAGTAGAGGAAATCCTGACCATTGTAACCCACATAGACAAAGGCCCGGGAGGTTCTGTTGGGGTAGAGCTCGCAGCCTGCCATGCACTGAACCACAAAGGGGTCTGGTGGGGCAGAGAGGAGAGAGAGGTTGTGTGAGGGGCTGGGATTGCCTTCCTGCAGACATGGTCAGTGTCTCCTATACAGCGCCAGCACTACCACATCCTTCCCCACTTCCCAGCAGCTGTTCAGAAAGGGGATGCAGTGAAGACTGGGCACTCACAGGGGACGTCCCACTCCATGGCTCCTTCATTGATCAGATGGCTGAACTGCTGCAAATAGACCTTAATCAGGTTCTCGATGGTGTCCCAGTCACTGCGGGGCAGGGCAGGGCGCACCCAGGGCTGGTAGAAGCGGATGGACCATGTGTGTTTATTAAGAGAACCGAGTTCGATGTCTTCCAGCAGGCCCAGCCCTTCCGTGTCCACAAACGAGGTGTTTTGGAAGGTGGTGGTCTGGAGCAGGCGGACAGTGAAGGTCCCTACATGAGACAAGAGTTGACAGGGAGGAGATGGGACTGGGAGAAGAGGGCTGAGGAAAGTGGAGGGGCTGAGGGATGGGTCCTTGAGGTTGCAGGGATCTGTGGGCCCCCCGCAAGCCCCTTACACCCTTTGCAGCCCCAGTTCCCATCCCCTGCACCCACCTGGCATGGCTACATCCCTGCTGGGGAGGAGGTGTGGAGCCAGGGACAAGGAGGAGTGAGGAAGCAAGTGCCCAAGGTGGGTGGGGATCAGGAAGCCTCTCCCCTACATAGTCCCATGGAGGTAGATGTGTATGAGCCAGGGGTCCCACTTACCCTCCAGGTTCGCCCATGTCCCAGAGAGGAGGAAGAAGTAGTGGAGGAGGGAGAGAAGGCGGCAGCAAGGGGACTCCATGGTTCCAGCAGTGAGGCCCA
Organism: Eulacestoma nigropectus; assembly: GCA_013397775.1. Classification (NCBI taxonomy): domain Eukaryota; kingdom Metazoa; phylum Chordata; class Aves; order Passeriformes; genus Eulacestoma; species Eulacestoma nigropectus. The sequence goes on from VZTE01001930.1 coordinate 722,028, forward strand.
GAGTGTGCAGCAGAGGGTGCAGCAGCAGGAAGAAGAGACTCCTGAGAGATGTGGCCTCAGATGTCTCCTCAGACTGGCTCTGCCTGGGCTTCTCTGCTGGTGCTAGTGGCCCTGGCAGCCAATGGGGCTGGCACTGAGGTTTAGGGGAGGGCTCTGAGGTTCCCTCTTGGAGTGAGCTGGGGCATCCCGAGTATGGCTGTGAGTGCTGGGGGAACTTGATTATGAGCAAGGTCATCCTATTGCATGCAGGAGCGCTCCCTCATGGCTGCAGCAGCACCTTGACAATCAGGGTGATGTGGGTGAACTGAGTCTTCTTTTCTACCCCCCTTTCAGGTGGACGTGTCACTTGGCCATGTGCTGCATCCATTGTCCTGATAGGAATGTCCCTTACTCGTGCCTGGCGTATCTGGCCCTGCATAGGACAGACATTGCCACCTGCTCTGTGCTGCCAGCTGGGTTCACAACAACGTGGCTGTCATTCCCACGGGGTAGGCAAACCCTATTCCTACCACAGGGCCTCATGTCTGGGCTCTCTGTGCCCCCAGGCTGTGCACTGGTCCCATGCTTCTTTGTCACCTCCCAACCATCCCACAGCCAGGCCACTCTGATGGGCGACAGGCATATAAGCCAGCGATGTGGCAAACCTGCAGGACAGCTGGGCCATGGCCTTGGGAAGCTCCGAGGGGTGAGAGTGATGGAGAAAAGGTGATGGTAATATCTCCTGACCCCTCAGCACTGCTGGTCTGATTCTGGGGAAGGGACTTCCCAGGGTTGAGGTGATGAGCAGCTCCAGCCTGGACCACAGCTGTGGGGTCAGGGATGGCTGCAGGAACAGCTGGAGGAAGCAGTCCTCCAGGAACTCTTCTTGGGGTGCAAGAAGTGAAGGGACTAGAGCAGCTATAGTCTGGTGGTCGCCACGGGAAAGATGGGCTGCAGGGCCTGGAAAGGACTGTTTCCCATTGACGGTCATCAGACTCCTGGAGCAGTGGCACTCAGCTGGATAGGATCTTCAAGCTGGGATGGGACCCTACCATCAGGCCCATTCCAGGGAGTTGCAGTGGATATGCAGCTTCCCCCTTTCCATGACGCTCTGTCTATGCCATGGAGCCTGGGAGCTGCCTGTCTGCTTCCCTGCACCCCACAGTGTTGGGGGAGCCCAAACTCTGCCCTAAATGCCCCCACAGGGGAGGGCCTGAGGATTGGCTGCAGCCTGGCAACTCCCCTTTCCTTCTCAGCAGCTTTGGCGAGGAATCCGGTCCCCCTCCCCAAGAGCCCCCCGTGCATGGGAACAGAAATGGTGGGAGCCATCCCCCTGCTCTGTCCCCACTGGCACCAGTGTCCAGTGCTGGAGGGACAATGGGGTGACCAGAGCCAGCCTCACCCCATGATGTCCCATATCCACTGCTCCTCCATCACCTGCAGTTTCTCTCCCCGTTTCCTGGGGGGTGCCCATGTTGAGGGTGAAGGCAGAGCTGAAACCACAGCCGAGGGGAAGTCTGGTGGGGTGCCCTGATAACAACCAGACACTACAGGGGCAGGGGTATCCACATTGGTATGTGACCCTTCCAAGCACAACTGGGACCAGGTGTCACTGCTCCATGTCGCCATTTTTGCTGTCTCCAGCTGTAGGGACGTGGGGAAGGCCCATATGGGGCTGCTGCAGGCTGAGCCTCAGCACCCATGACACTGAGTCAGACACGGGGACAAAAAGACACCGAACCCCTTCCCTTCCATGGAGCTGTCCCAGAGAGAAGTAGGGATGCTGTGGTGGGCCTGGTAGGCCCAGAAACAGCCCCAACTTCCCCAGCAGCATGACACAGGGGATGTCCGCCTATGCCACCACAAAGTCCACATCCCTCCCACTAGTCCTAGACCCAAAGGAGAGTGTTTGGCTGTCAGGATGGCAAAGCACAGCCGTGGGGCAGCCAGGGAGGGAAGAGACAAGGGGACTTTTGTCTCTGCAGTCCTGTGAGGTGATCACTTGTCCCCACGGTCTCCCCTGAGATGACCGTCGGTCACTTCTTGCTGAGCAGCTGAGAGGCCATTCGCAGCCCTCTGTCCTGTGCAGGTGCATGTGACAAAACTCAAATAACAAGCAGTCCCCTGTATGTCCAGATGAGGTCCAGTGTACACAATCCACTTATATCTACTCATATTTAATTTCTCCTTACTGGTGGAAATAATTACTAGATACAAAATTGCTAAATCCCACGAACTCCACAGGAACAAAGACAAACCCAAAACGGAGGGGCGCTTCCCCCTTTCAAGATGGCATTTGCCACGGGCAACCACAGGGCAACCACACGTAGGGAGACAAAGGGAAAATGGAGTCAGCCTTCCTCCCTGCTTATCTCTCTGGCGGCAACAGCTCCAATCAGCAAAGGCAGCTCGCATGCTCCGGCAGGTGATACTTACTCAGCAAAGGGCTAGAACTCACAGAGAGACTTTGCCTTCGTTGTGGCAGAAAACAGCAAGGCAAAGCAAGGCAAGGCAAAGCAGCTGGCCTGGGGTGACTTGGTGCCTTCCTGCCTCATCTGGGCACTGCTGGCAAGCTATGGGCAACTCAGACTGGAGCAGGGCCACTCGTTCTTTCTGGCACAGTGCTGCTGACAGGCGCTCCTAGAATTTGCCTTGAGGCAGTCCAAGATGCAAGAGAGGAACGAAAGGGAGGGGGAAAATGAAAAACCAACAAAAAAACCCCAAAGCAAAGATTCTGCCTTGAGCAAAGACCACAAGGCAAGAGGGGTCTGCCTCTTCCTGGGAGACCCCTGACTTTTAAAAGGAACCCCAGCAACACCTGGCCCTCGCACCTCAATTTCCAGCCATGACACTGGGTCTTAAAGAGACAGTAACAATTTTGGGCACAGATATATATGGACTACAATAACATCTTGGGTTACTCAGGACACATGCTCATTTGAAGTAGACCAATTTGGCTTCCTTCCTGCCCTTTCCCAGGCTCAGCTTCCCCTCAGACTTCTCTCCTCCTGCTCATTACAGCTGCAAGTCACACTCAATGCCACCAGCCAAGCACCAAGAGGTGCAGGGTACAGGGTCTGCGCACAGTATGGCCTCTTGCTTTGCCTGTGCTCTCACCTGGCTTCTCTGCAGACTGCAGTCCCTTCAGGGGTGGGAGGGGGTGGCCCTGGCTCGCAGGTGACACACCACCCCCCCCCATCCTGCTGCTCACCCACCCCCTCAGGGGGAGAGAGTCACAAAGGCAAATGTGAGAAAACACTCACCGGTCAAGATACAGACAGTTTAACAAGAAACTCTCTCAGGAAACAATTCATCTCATCACACTGTGGCCAACGCTGGCAGGGAACTCTGGTGGCCATTGGGCCCAAGCCCTTGCCCAAGCAGAGTCACCTACAGCCAGCTGCCCAGGACCACATTTAAGTATCCCCAAGGTAGGAGAGTCCAACACCTCCCTGGGCAACCTCTGCCACGGCTTGGTCACTCTCACAGAGAAGAAGTGTTTCCTGATGGGCAGTGGAACCTCCTTTGTCCCAGCTCAAACTTTCTGCCTCTGGGCCTGCCCTTGGGCACCAATGCCAAGAGCCAGGCTCTGGCCTCCCTAGCTCTCTCCCTCCAGGCATTTGAACATTGATAAAACGCCCCCTTGAGCCTTCTCTTCTCCAGGCTGCACATTCCTAGCTCTTGGTAAAGGTCTTTTTTTATGCTAAGATCAGGGAAGCGGGATGGTGTCTTCTGACGTAACCAGTGATAAATATCAACTCAGGGAGGGCTTGTTATCAACCCTTCATCCATTTCCTGGTCC